>KN552490.1:0-10196 GCA_000797555.1 Oesophagostomum dentatum
GTTTCTGCTCTGTGACCTCTCTTCTCTTCTCCACTTTACGCAAACTTTTCAAACTTATCTTTGGTATAGAAGAAAGCATCTAAGGCAATCTTTTCTATGTGTATATCCTGGTCACATTACTCGTTTCTGGAAGTGCTATCGATCGATGTATGGGTGGAGTATGTCTATTCAAAGCGTTTTTGCTTGCGTTTTGGATATTCCTCCTTCTACTCTGAACCTTTCTGGTACCGGCTATTCCTTGCTTGTTGAATGTGCCTATAGCTCGAATGCGTTTTGTTCTGGAGCTTTTTTTAGATAGAATTCTTTTTCTCGATAAACTACTTCCATAAATGTTACGTTATTTTATTAAATCAAAAATGTTAATGAAGAACAAAACAAAGTAGATTATAGTCGTCACTTTTTCCTCAGTTGCCCATAGCAGATCATGATCATAGATTCACTTCCTTCTGAGACATTCAGTGGTACTGCGCGAGGCACTGGACTGCGACAGGTTGCGAAATAAATGAAACAACCTTTGCCTCCCACTTTCTTCAAAAAGGGCAAAGTTGCATTTTGCTACTACTAAGCTGAGCAGCTGGGAATGTCGTTTGGTGCATTTCAGAAAAAATAATGGGAAAAACAGCTCACCAGCATTTACGCTGCTACCAGTGGTGGTCCGAGGCGGGTGCCGCTCCCCTTTTCGTAAATAGGTCCGAAAATTTTTGGAAGTAGCGTAGAGCCAGAGAAGAAACCGAAAAAGGATTCAATTTAGAACAAATAATTTCGTTATCACTCGTTAGCATAATCACTTTATGCAGATTTCCATTTTTAAAAGTTTTTAAAAATATTCTCCTGTGGCCCGTCCACTCCGGCCTGAGGGGGCGGCGCCTCCCGCCCCTGAAAAAATTCTGCTACCGCCCCCACTGTTGTATTTTAGTGGGTGCTACCCTCTTTCAGAAAATATGACTGCCTATTTAGGAAATCGGCGAAGTATTGCTTTTAGAAAATGGGCAGCCAAATTTGGCCATTTCAGATTTGAGTGGACTTTTCCACTATATCAGAGAGCTGCTTCTGTGAATCCGAGCGGTTGTTGGATAGCCTCCAGCTATGGTTATATATCACATAGGACATGAGGTTTATCGGCGAAGATTACTTGGTGTTTTCTGCTATGCGGTTCTTCAAAAAGTTCAACTTCTTGTTGTCATAAAAGTGCGTAATATCTTTGTACCTCCCTGTATCGCTAAGCCACACAGAGTAATGCTAGACTTCTATTCTTACGCCAACGCCTGTAGACCCATTCCGTCCATTTTGATTTGTGTCATTCTGTATGAACTAACTCCAATGTTTCCTGACGTGTACCTACGCTTTGCTATTCGTATGTTTAGGAGCGCACGTACTGTGCTTAAGAATAAAGAATAAAAGCCAAATTGCGTGGTCCTCAAAGTTGTTTCGTTTAGACCATTAACAAGTCTATGTAGCTGGTAGGACAAAGAAAAACTCAGCCAAGATTGGTTCACAATTACTCAACGGTTCTTATTCTTGTAAAAGTTCTGTGATTTTCCGTCATAGCACCCAAAAGAGCTGGCCAGATTGAGCAGTTCAAGATTTGTGGTCTTAACGAATATAAAATTATTTTATAATATGCAATGAAAACGACTGACGTCTCCAATTGCTCAAACTAATAGCTACTTCCAAAAAAACCAATCCTCAACATGTAATTTTCCTCCTATATTAAAACGTCGATTTTTTGCGGTTTTCTTTTTGGCTATAACCACACCTCTAACAAGCCCTTTCAGATGCTCGCGTTGCCGGCATTTCTCTTCTGGGTAACGCTAGGTTCTGCTCAGCATCTCAAACTTGCACCAGGAGAAGTGCAAGGTTTTAATTATGAGACGGAAACAGGAGACTATGCAGAAGTATTTCTAAATATACCTTATGCTTCAGCTCCTGTAGGCGAGCTGCGTTTCGAGGTGTGCATGCATCTTATTGGAAACTGTGGCGGAACTGGAAGATTCTATTCCTTTCCAGAAACCGCAGCCAGTGAAACCATGGGGATCTACTCGGAATGGAACAGAATTTGGTCCTGTATGTCATCAACTAGTAAGAGAAGCCGTCCCTAAGGCTGCTGAAGCTAGTGAAGATTGCCTCACGCTTAATATAATTCGGCCAAAGAAGGAGGTAATGCTGTGTACTTACTACTTTACAGCTTATGGTGGAGGTGCAAGATTCACTGAAATCTTTACGGAAAAAAGCGCGCAGTGAGAGAATTTAAAAGGAAAATTTGAAACTTTTGCAGTGTAGCTCTCGAACGGGAAAATTTTGGAAGGGGTTGCTGAACTGTGGCAAGCACAGTGGTTACTATACGGTACAATAGTTAAGGGTATGGAATAGGGCAGACTCCGAAGATTCGAATCCCGCAAGAGCAATGGGTTATGCACTTCGACCCTTGCTTCGGTTACAAATTCTTACTGTTTTCGGCGACTTGTCTTTCGATCTCTTATTTTTTTAGCTCATTTTTCGTTATTCCAATATGTGAGTCCTACTTCTTTTTTTCAGCCCCCAGAGCACGGTTTTCCTATAATCTTCTGGATCCATGGTGGTGGCTACGAGATCGGCTCAGCGTTTGAGCAAGGCTACAAGACTTTCGCTGATATTTACATACCTAACGATATCATCATCGTCACCATCCAGTATCGCCTAAACATTTATGGTAAGCGCTATTTTCTTCATATACCGGTTCCATGCCTCTTATAACTTTTTACAAAATTGAAATAGAAAACTTTACGAAACTTCGCTGAAATAGTTAGAGTTGCAAGAAGTATACTTATTTACTGTGCCATCATCCGCGTCTCATCGATTGCTCAGTATCTCTAACGCGCTCGCAGTGAGATAGCACGCAGTGAAAGGACGGTGCAGAGATTTGTATAGTTGCTCAGAATTTGTTTGACTTGAAGGTTTCCAATTTTGAGAAAGCTGTGATTGTAAATCCATTCTGCATATCCGAAATACTACATTAACGAAAATTTGCTTAGGTTTCTTCTCCACTGGTGATGATACTCTTCCGGGGAACCTTGGACTGTTCGACATGGCCGAAGCTCTCAAGGTATAAGATCAGACATCCCTTTCTGTCTCTTTTTTTCTGGAGAAAATGCAGTACACAGGGAAAAAGAGGTTTTGCTTTAGTTCGTACACTCCAACGCTGAAAACTTTGGTGGAGATGCGTCCCGCATCACAGTTTGGGGACACAGTGCAGGAGGTGGTGCAGCTGGGCAGCTGATTCTCAGTCCTATAACCAGAAGTAAGCGTGTCATCTGTCATGAATAATATTCATGATGATTCACACCGAGATATCTGTTATCACGCTGAGGCATCTATCCGCCCACTTGAGGTTGTACATAAGAAACGGAGAAGAGTGTGAAGGGCAGGAAAGAGAGGAAATAAGTAGGAGAAAAGCAGGTTTACGTTATCACATAGATCGGTTGCAACAAAGTGGAAACAACAGTAAGGAAGCGAGAAAGAAAGGGAAACTAAATAGAGAACAACGTGTAGTAATCACGCCTCTAATAAGGAACACTGTATATCGGAGATACACTCCTAGAACATTGCTATCCCAGATGTATTGTTCCTTGATGTGTTACTTGATAATGCTAGTAATGAATGATATGATTTATCGAGTTGATGACAAACGAAGAACCACCGAACAGTTTGGAAGTGATGCATCCGAACATCACCCTAGAATTGTTGTGTGAGACATTGGTATTGCATTGCACTCATTTACATACCTGTTCTAGATAACTACGTACCGCTAATGTTTTACTAGAGTAAAAATGCTCCAGAAATTAGATTTTGCTATCTTCTGCTTCACCTATTATACTGTTATGTACCTATCCTTTCATAGATTACATCGCTCGTTCCATCGAAATGTCTGGCTCAGCGTGGGCACCGTGGGCGCTTGGTGCTTTTGTGAAGAGTAACTCATTGGAATTAGCTAAGGCAGGTTTTCATGTGAAGTTAGTGTCTTGTATTATTTTGAAGCTCACATCCTACTAACATTCATAATGATGGAGTTTTAGGCGATAGGATGCGAAAAAGACGTTAAGAAGTGTCTCAAGCAGAAAACTGTTGAAGAACTATACGAGGCTGTTAAGAGCGTGGTAAATGCATCTAGATATACTATGAAGTTTTGTCTACCATAACTGGACATTTTATGGTTCCACAATCGAAGGTCTCAGCAACATAAAATGGGGTCCAGTGATCGATGACGCCTTCGTACAGCATCCAGATGACATGGTTACTACAGCTCCTCCTAAACAGTCCATCATCGGGTTTACGAATAAGGAAGCTGCCTTCTTTAGTTAGTAGGCAAGAAACGGCTTTTAGCTTTTATTTATTTATTTTTTTGGGGAAAGAAAGAAGGTAAGCGGAAAAAAATGTGGTGCTGTTGTTTATCTTGAAAGGAAATCGCAAGGGCAAAAACCGCTTTTGTTTGGAAAAATCGGCTGTTTGAGCAAATTCCAGGTGCTCTCCATTTGATCTACCAAATAGAGTGTTTGGGATGCAATGCCACCTGTGTTGGGGATACCGGCGGGACACTGCTGTAAGATTAAAGGAACATCTTGCAAGTAAACGACATCGCGCCATTGGGTAAACACAAACACGATGCACATGCAGATAATGATTATGATGTTAAGTGTACCATAGCAGTTTACGGCTCTGAAGGCATTTGTGATACGTTCGACAAATCCGATCATCAACAACAAGAACGAATGTCTGTCGATGTCAAATGAGTTTATGCCGTTCTTATCGCTTTGTGCGCCATAAGATTGCCTCTAACGAAATTATAAGATCTGCTGCTGCAGTGTATTCTTAATTTGTTTAAAGTTGCACCTCTCAAACAGTTACGCGTCAACCCGCGCTTAAGCGGTGGATTAAAGTTTGTTGTCTGACTCGCTTATGAGAGAGCTCGTGCTTATGAAACCTGGGAGAAATCGAGAATGGGCCGAGAGAGATGAGGTACTCGATGGGACAGGTGCACCAGTTTAGCCATCACACCACTTTAGACCTTTGAAAACGGCGGAGGGTAGAAACTTCAAGCAGAAAGAATAAAGTTTGCCGTTAACAACCTAGCAGGCACAGACGTACAAACAGTATGAAAATGGGCTCTGTTTCTAAAAAAAAGAGAACAATAAAGAATAGTGTGCTTCTTTCATACTGTAGCCCCAGCGTAAGTGGAGATAGAAGCCGTGCAAATGCACGCTGCGCGCACATCCACGCAGTAAAGACGAACCAGTTCACACTTACCTCGAGAGACGTTTATTCCATCTTTGTTGCCAATGGCCGAAACTGTTGTTCTGAGAAGTGTCGTGACGGAAAACTCAAGGGATTTAGCTAATTCAATTTTGCTCTTCAAAGTACCCACTGCTGGAGAAAAAGTCATTCAAAAATTGGTCCTAGCAAAAACGCGGTAACTTCAAATCAGAATTCAGTATAATTGCTCAGCATTAATATTCTCTGTTCGATCTCTTTCCTTCCAGCCTTTTCTACCTATATTTCTATCTGGTCTCCCCATCCCTTTCTTTCCCCTCCCCCATATCTGCAGCTCCCCTTCCGCATTACTACGGTGTCAGTTCGCGGCTAATAAAGCTAACTGAAACTCCTCGTTGAATGAATGCGGCTTATCCATATGTATTGATTGCGCACGGATCTGCGTTCACGGACCTTATACAGCTCTAAAACTACCATGTGTATATTTTCCCATAATACTTGCCTTTTCGCAATCGCGGGAATATTTCTTGAAGAGAAAGTAGCATGTTGAGGTGCACTAGGAAGCACCTGAAGGTGTCCAAACTGGTTAAAGCAGCGAGAATCGCACCAATTTCCATTAGTTTGGACACATGTGGAGTGCTGGCACCGCCCGCCTCACTAGCCATTGGTCATTGTATGGAACTTATTTCATTTTAAATTATTAAAAATGAATCTGCAACATTTTCAAATCTTTTCCGGAGATGATTTTTTAGCCATAATGCGTATTGGACAATTCATGCAAAAATTTTCCGTTGATCCAGAAGACTACAAAAACTGGAATAGAGAGAAACTGATTAGTGTATTAAAAGTAAGTGTTTCAGCAAATTTAAAGATTAGTAAATTAACCGAGACTTTTTTTTTCAGAAATTCGTAGAACTCGTCTACACTGGCAGTCATAAGCAGGAAATTATCGATGAAATTGTAAAATACTATGTCGACCGAGGAGAAGAGCAGAACTACATATTTTACCTTAATCGATATGCGGAGGTAAATCTGGAAATTTTCGAAGGAAATTGCGCTAACGTGATATTCCAGTTTATCAGCGATACGCATTTCATAATAGGAAGTATGGAAGGTATACTAGCTCGTCGTGACGCGGGTTGGGACGTTTATGCCTATCTTCTGGACCATCACAATGATGCGATCTTTAATAGTAAAGTTCCAAAGAAGTTACGAGGTCCGTTTCAACTGGAAGATTACTCTATATTGCTCTATTTTCGGCGGAAAATTTTGACCTACCTAAGGAATTCAGGGGCAGTACATGCTAGCGAGTTTCCCTACATAAGTGGTCTACCGTTACTCGGAAAAATCGATTTTGATGAGAAGGAACAGGTTGTTGCCGAAGTTTTTCGGCAATCCATAATTGAATTTGTGAAGACTGGGTGAGTTATTATGCTGTACTTGCGACCCTTGTGGAAATAGCTCATTTATAGTGCTCCACAGAATCAACATGAGGTCTGGTTAGAGACTGGCAAGGAACCAAGGCTTCGGTACCTCAGAATTACACCAAAACCAGAAATGAGGAAAGGATTATGTAACGGTGAGTACGTACGACTGAGCGGACCGAGACGTGGTCATTACAAGGTGTTAGAAAACGAGATATTTCCGCGATCACTGATCACATTTGCGTAGACCTTGGTATGCTTAATCGTAAGACAGAATAAAACTATCACGATAACCTGACACCGGGGCTATTTCGCTTAAATCTGCATTAAAATTTTGAAAGAAGGTCAATCCTATTTATACTTTTATTACCAATTCCGAACACTAATTGCTATTAGGTTCAACGATATGTTCTGCGACACTTCGTTTTTTTTCCTTGTAGAAACCTGTAAAAGCTTCTGGAACATTCCTTGGTTGGGATATATAAAGTGGGTGCAAAGGACTACTTATTAGTGTAGTCATCGTCTGGCTTCGACAAGCAGCGAATCTGCAACAGTTTCGCGAGGTCTCCACCTGCTAATTTTTCACGAGTACCGTCTCGGGGTAATTCTGTGCGCGTGGCTACCGATCGAATCAACCAGTCAATGGGCTCGGCAACGACTTCCAAATCTACGGTCAGCAGGTGGTATAAGCATTTCGATGAAGGACAGACGACGCTCGAAGATGGCCCACGGTCAGGACGCCCTCCGCCCTTCGAACTCGATGTTCTGAAAGCTGCCATTGAAGAGGATCCCCGTCAGTCGAGCTGCTGCCTTGCAGAGCTGCTCGGACGCCCCCAGTTCACAGTGCTTCACTACCTCCACGACCTCGGGTTCGTCTGGAAAATGCCCGCCTGGATCATCCACCAACTCTCGGCTACACAGCTCCAGTTGCGGTCTGACATCGCAGCTTCTCTTCTCTCGTTCAAACGGACGACGGAGTGGCTCAGCAACCTGGTCACAGATGATGAGAAGTGGACGCTCTACGTTAACTAGCTACCACCACGGTCGGCAGTGGCTGAAGCCGAGCGATTCTGGAGTTTCGACGCCGAAAAGCGATCCACATGCGAAGAAGGTCCTTTTGTGCGTCTGGTGGTGCACGACCGGCCCGATCCACTGGGAACTCCTGCCTCCGAACACAACGATTACAGCGGACCTCTACTGCAGGCGTCTTGACACTTTAGCGGGGAAACTTCGCGGGAGAACGGACCGAGTCTTCTTTCCCCACGATAACGCTCGTCCACATGTGGCACAGTCGATGCGTCAGATGACCCAGGACCTTGGCTGGACGACGCTCCCCCAACCACCGCATTCTTTGGACATGGCTCCGACTGAATACCTACCACCTATTTTGGTCGTTGAGCCACTTCCTCGACGGACGACAGTTCGAAGATGACGAAGACATCAAAAGCGGGCTCCAGAATTTCTTTAACGAGAAATCTCCTGAATTCTATCAGAACGGTTCCTATGATCTCCCTATGCGTTGGCAGTATATTGTAGATCACGGTGGTGCTTGCATTGGAATTATAAAGGAATAAAGTGGAAATAAATTGAATTTTTTTCATAAAGTGTCCTAGAACTTATCCTTCAACCTGATACTTTCGAAAGTGTTTTCGAAATTTTACTACTGCATTTACCCTGCCTTTCTTCTCCTTTTTCCCGTTGACAAAGCTTATTGATCTAAGGATTCCTACCCTCCCCCCCTCTCTGCAACAATTATGGACTGGCTACTTGTACGTATGAGTGGCCTTTACATTAAAATTGGATCTCTTTGCAAGGACTCTTGGACAAGCTTTGCATATGTACTATGTATTCGCCAACTGTAGACACAGAAACCCTTCCGGCTTCTGTCCCAGCTTTGCATTCTCTGATAGCGCCAGCTTTTATGCTGAATGAGTTGCTGCTTTTCTACACATAAGTTTTAAAAATTTGGCCCTGTAAACAGCTGATAAACTAACCTTCCATTTTAGAATCGGTCGTCTTCTGGCGTGAAATGCGAAAATACGGTTTTGATATGATCCAGTTGCTGCCGACAAGAACGCAGATCGGTGAAGGAGTGAAAGCAGAGCTTTGAAGGCCCCTTGGATCTGTGCAGTGATTGCTTTGATTAATGCATTGTAGGGAACTTTAATAATAACTTCTCCTGAATTTTTTATGAAGCTAAAGACAATTGCTTTTGATTGTTTGGCTGATTTGATTTACACTGTATTGCTTATAATGAAAAATACTGTTCTTAATGTTCACCTCATTTTGCTCCGGTACATTTATAAGATTTTCATTGTTTTTAACTCTTCAAGTGGCATTTCTATGAAGATATTTTTGCTTATTATGTCAAAGACAAGATTTTGTGGTGCAATTCCTCGCAATCAGCTTCGCCAGTGCAGGCCTCGGTCTTACAATTAGCATGTTACGAGCAGCTGCATGTTTTAACTGCTGGACGTTAAACATTTTACCGTATATCACTTCCGTGCTTTGATGGCACGGTACTTACCTGCATGGAAAAGTGATGCAGATGAAAATACTCAATTTAATCTTACTTCAAATTTCAATTTTTATGTTCTTCCTGACAAGAGTAGCAAGAGCTGGAAGTAACATCTGATATTGCGAGGCTGTCGCAATTTTCGATAGAATGTGAAAACTAGACTGATTGTTGTTGATTTGTCTGCATGTTGTCCACTAATCTGATATAATCGCTACAGAAAGGGATAGGTGGTCGTGAAATAATTGGAGAAGAGGAAATTACTTATAGTACCGGCCGAAAGGTTGTTAACTTCCGTTTTTGGTCAAAACTCTTTCCGGCGCTGTAAACATACATACATATACGACATAGTTCACTAGGTCTAGAGCTCTGCTTATTTTTGCTGTTTATCTTAAGATTGCGAACAAATTCCATAAAAATTCGAGGGTTTTCCGAGCAGAAATGTCGCATTTCGTTTTCGTATGCCAGTATTGCGCGCCTAGCACAAAAACCGTTTCTAGTCAGAGCCAGCTCAGCTGGGGCAGAGCTTATCGGTGTGAGTGGAGTCTATTCCTAGCCAGGTTTTATTTGCATTTTACGTTTTTTTCGTTCTTTTCGAAACTTTCGAAGTGCTTCTAATAGGCCCTTAACCTTATAATTCTTGGCAGATTTTTGGCAACGCTGGATTTCTTTCCCGCAAAATTAAGCCCCAATCTGTGCAGTACATTCTCCTGACTCTCTAGAAGCTGATACGCCTGTAGGCTCTTGGTTTAGATTTAAACTTATTTAAAATAGGCATCATATTTCCTGCAGATTATTTCTTCCAAAAACGTTGAACCAGAGAATTCTCGACGTTTTTGTACTAAATCGAAAGCGCAATGAAAAAACAAAGTGAAGGACATTATAATCACTATTTCCTCTGAGTTTCCCAGAGTTTACCGTGGTGATTTCCATTCAAGGCATTCGATGCAGCTGCTCGACGCGTCGATAAATGAGTGAGACCTTTGTCTTCCGTTTTCATGAGATAGCAATTA
>KN552495.1:0-10493 GCA_000797555.1 Oesophagostomum dentatum
CTTTTTTCCAGATAGAGGAACAGACGAAAAAAGCCATATCCGAAGCAAGGAAGAAAGCGGAACAGTCTAAGGAAGATAAGTAGAGGTCCTTCACCATAGATAAGTTGTTATAGGATTAGGATTATTGTTATAGGATGTTTGAATTTTATACTTGGATACCTTTATATTTCGTGTAGGGTAGGTTCGCATGGATTTTGTTAAGTTGTTAATTTTTACTACGAGTACGGGTATTTGCTGTTTAGTCAGCTAATAAATGTCTTTGTTTTTTTTTTTCTAGAGTTTGGCATTCTTGGTTCTATCCACTGATCGTTTACAGCTAGGCTCAATTTTTCCAAAAATTGCGTCAGACATGCCTTAAATTATATCTATCATGGAGTTGAAAAGTCGATGCATTTTGCGCGTGGTGTGCAACTGCAGAAAGGGGCTCTAGCTCATTCTAAAACTGTCTTTCAGCGCTGAAACATTGTCAGCTATACGAAATGCATAGGGAGATGTTCTATATATGCGGAAGTCTTCACAAACATGTTTCCTTTTAGAGAGATGCACTTGAGTCCGTAATTGCACGCGTGCACCGATTTTTCAACTCGGGTATATGTCTTTGAACTATAGATGCACTTATTCAATGAAGTTTTTTTCTGTCTAGTTAGTGGTATCAATGAAACGGATACGGTGACGCTTTTCGACGAGGGAAATGCAGCGCCTTAAAGTGGCTGTGGGGATATCTGGAGGTGTGGATAGTGCAGTAGCGGCTTGGTTACTAAAGAAGAAAGGATTTGATGTCCATGGCGTTTACATGGTCAGGATTTACAATTTATAATAGCCTCGACTTCCCCTTCCTAGACTACCCCCTGTCTCAAATCGTGATAGGAAGCCGTGAAGTGCTGCGTAGTGCGGCAGTCATGCGAGGGGCTTCTGCGGAGCAGTCGCGCGCGGGCAGCTTTGGCCGCTAGCCAAGAGCCAATCGATGACAGCCAAGGGCCAATCGGTGACTACCAGCTCATTTAGCGACCAAAGCTGCCCGCGTGCGACTGCCCTGCAGACGCCCCACGCATGACTACCGTACTACGCAGCATTCTACGGCTTCCTATCACGATTTTAGACGGAGGGTATTCATTTAAGCTTCACAAAAGTTGCCTCACAGGTCAACTGGGATAGTGTCGAGGAAGGTACATCGAACTGCCCTCGCACGAAAGACGAAGCGGACGCAAGAAGAGTTTGCGAGAAATTGGACATTCCGTTTAGTACAGTGAACTTTGTCAAAGAGTATTGGAATGAGGTATTTGTGTAAGTAAAATGACAACTGAAGATACCTACATTAAACGTCCTCGTCAGCTGTTATAATTCTCAGGAAAATGCTGGACAATTATCGTCTTGGGCGTACCGTAGTCCCGGATATTGCATGCAACAGACAAATAAAGTTTGAACATCTTCACAACTATGCCATCGAGCACCTTGGCGCAGATTTTATCGCGACTGGGCACTACGCCAGTACGTCGTTTGGGGATTTTCAAGAGAAGAAAGGCAGCGGAAGAGGTTTGTAGCTATTTGGACTGTATAGGTCGCGGAAATTCCGTTGCACTTGCCACAATGTTTACTGTCTCCTCAAGTATTCTGCGAACACACATATGCCGGCGGACATGTTGGGACGCGTTGGAGTGCCATGGTTAGAGATACCTGGCGGTCGATCGATCGCCGGCTCCGCCTGACTTCGTGTGTCCGCAGACTACTTGAGGAGACTATAAAATGTTTTCATTTTGGCATAAATCTCAGCTGACATTACTCCTCTGAATTGTCTTTGCAGGGATCCAGTTACTATGTGGTATTGATCCACTTAAAGATCAAACATATTTCCTATGTACATTACGCCAAGAGCAGTTGAGACGAGCCATCTTCCCTGTGGGTTCTTTAACAAAGACAAAGGTTCGGCGAATAGCACGAGAGCATGGTTTTGATGAAATTGCTGATAAACCAGAGGTAATACTGCCTTCACTAGATTTATCTAATAATGAGAGTCAGAAGTGTAGCACTTTTCAGAGTATGGGTATCTGCTTTGTAGGTAAACGGAAAGACTTTGATAGATTCATAGACCAGGTAAATGTTTAGCTCATTCTGGCAGAATCACTCCTACTTTTTTCATATCTTTACAGTATATCGAACCCAATCCTGGTGAAATTTTAACCATGGGTGGGAAACATCTTGGCAAACACGAAGGCGTTCACCATTTTACTCTAGGAAAACGTGTCCATATACAAGGATGTCATTTAGGATATTTCGTAGCTAAAATTGATGCTAAAAGTAATATTGTTTATGTGGTAAGTCAGTCTCAGACTGCATTCCTTGTTTCTATGATTCCTTTGGAGCAAGCTTTGCTTTTAGTGTGAAGGATCTTACCATCCCAGTCTGTACACAACTGATTTTTGCGTTCTTGAGCCGCAGTGGATAGAGAGGAATCCTTTACTTGGTACTGATGAAAGTAATTTGTCCGTTTTATCATTATACTGTCAAATGGGCACTGATTAGGGCATTTACGCAATCTATAGTGGATTTGAAAAGTCGATGCGAAATTGTAAGATGTGTAATTACACAAATTCTTGGCTGTGGCGCAGAATTGCGTTAACAGTAACGGCTAATCGTCAGTCCTGCGCCACGGTTAGTCCAGAGACGACTCTGTCTCTTATTTGTGTAATTACACAACGCGACTTTGCGTCTCCTTTTCGAGTGCGGAAATGAATTTCACCCATTTCAGATAGAAATGAAGCAACTCTTGAATGTCGCATACAGCGCACACATCCACCAGTGCCTTGCCGGGTCAGACGAATAAATCAGAAGTTCTTATCCGTACAGCCAATACTTCCCTTTCGAGCTGTGGCAGATGGACAGGTACATTTTTTTCGTAACCAAGCATAAAAGAGGTCCAGAGTATTTGCACGAAGTCTTACTTGTACATGCAAAACTGGCTTATTAGTTTCTAGAGATTTTTATTCCGTTTATTTTCAGATGTGCGTCTTTTATAATGGCCGAGAATGCCTTGGAGGGGGTGAAGTCCAACACATTATCTCCACACTGAGTTATAATTAAGTAGTTTGCTCACAATCAGGGCTGTATATACATTGTTGTTGCATGAAAAATATTGTTTTTGTTACATACACAATAAAACTCTAACATTTGGAAGGTTGTCTCAGCGTAAAAAAAACAGCATAGATTTGTCCTTTCTGATAAAACATCCCAATTACGGACGAACTGAGAAGATAGTCTACCAGAAGTGACCTCAGAACTGATGCCTATAGTATTTCGGAGTGAACAAGCCTTGAAGGCGACTTGTGGAAGTGTGAAGAAGTCCTTCAAGTTCGACTTTCGACAGATTTTGGCAATTGGGACAATTATTCTGGGTGTACTAAGCTGGAACTGAGACTGATACAGTGATTTATTAGGCTAACGTTTCGGTAAAGTCGCCCTCATCAGAACCTGTAGAGCAAGAATATTCGGACCTGTCCTTCCAAACGTCTTGTTGCCTACAGAGAAAAATCTGAAAGGCCCTGACGAGGCAGTTTAGAGACGCCACAGCTCGACTAGGGGAGAATTTTGCAGCCGGTAAGGACCACTACCGGCTGACGTGTAACTGATGTAATGACAGAAACTCCCGGAACTACATGTCCTTGCGAGGTGAGCTAGTTCAACCTCTGGCATCTCCAGTCTATCTCTCCTAGCCTTTCGCCTTTTTGGTTCTGACGAAGACAACTTCTCGAAACGTCAGCCCAATAAACCACTATATCAGTGTCGGTTCGGGCGTAACATACCCAGGAGGACTGTTAAGAAGTCGCTCATTGGCGGAGTCAAAAAAAAAAAACCAAACCTACAGCAGAACAACTCCCTCGCTCCCGAATTCCGCCGAAAAAATTGACATTCCTCCCAGATCGCGTACCATTGCGAATTTCGCGCTCCAGTGCGAACTGGAAGAGCGCGAGATTTTTGAATTTAAACGATGTTTGGACCACACTTTCGCCAGTTTCCGGTTTTCATGGCGGCGTCTCAAGTTCAGTAAAGGGTGACTGAATACATATCAGCAGCTCTTCGAAATTCAGTTAGCTTTTCTTCAACCTTAAGGGTCGTCCTCAATTCTTTGCTATTTTTTTTTAACAGGAATTCTATTCTTGCGTAAGGAGGCCATTTTCCTTGTTCTCCGTATTTGTTTGATTTTGCGTATCTCCTGCCGAAAGTGAGCTGTCTAGGACTCAGAAGGGCAGTGGCGGATATGTGCGTACAGTTCCTGAAATACTACAAATTTTCGCTAGCATTAGCATTTCCGAAGCATTGCGTTTCCTACTTATCGTTCGACACTCGATGAAGCCTGATTGCTTTCATTCCATAACTAATTGTTTAGCATTCTATCAGAAGATATTTGTTGCAGAAGATGGATACTAACTCTACTGACGACCACAAATTTGTTTCTCCTGTAGCAAGGCCAACAGAAGCAACAACGAAGAGCGCAGAGCCTTCAGAAAACAAAACCGCCGAGGCGAAGGTAGGACTCACTTCAAAGAAACTTTATATTTGTTCACTTTGAATCATTTCAGGCAGTCGAGGCAGCGAAGAAAGAAACTCCGATCGCTGTGCGAACTCGCCGTCATTTCCAACAAGAGCTGCATATGTGCTCACCCTCGGATGCGCAGTTATCACCATGTACAACTAAGTTGTTTGGGAAAGGTGGCAAGAAGGTGATTGTTTTCTAAAATCTTCGACATTTCAAGGAGTGTTTGGTCTACTTGTGTACTCGTACAGTTGAAGTCAGTACGGGAACTTGTGTTTAATCTTTTTTCTTTCATATTTTAATTTGGGAATATCTGGCTTCATTACAGTTGAATATGTCGCTGTTACTCCACTAGAAATATAGCTTGATTTTCAGATGACAAGTGGCCCTACAGCGATTCTGAGAAGTAAGCAGCAAAGTGCAATTCCACTCGACCTCAACGACTAGTGAAGATGAGAGCACCACTGCGCATGTATAGATCTGCCGTTGTTAATGCCTGACTACGTTATGCGTCTCCGTATGTTACCTCTTAGTCCTATAACTGTACTTTGTGATAATGCCAGTTTCTACTTAATATATTTTAACTATGCTTTTTCTAACATTCTCGATAGTCACTGTAAATCTTTTCTGATTCTTTAGATAAATCGGTATTTTACAGTGCATGTATAATGTTACGGCTTGGAGTTAAGAGGCGTTGACATTTCTTAGATGCATTTCGAAAAGGATAGGATCTGGATATATCGGTCCAAGGGTTTTTTGAAAACTGCATATAAAAACTCTTACCTATACAACTGCAACTTTGCCTATATAAAGAATGCACATATCATCTATTCGCCTAATAGTGAATACTAAAGAAGTTCACTGCAGTTTCAGAGCAACGAGGAAAAATGCAAGAAAGATCAGAAACGTTTTTTTTCGCCAAATTACGAGGTGGTACTTGATATAGATCCTATTCTCGATATGTATCTATACGGCATTTGCCTGACAACTGCGCGTCTACCCCAATTTGTGTTATTGCAGAAGCCTCGACTAGCCCCACGCCAAGATCGGTGGCTACTTCGGCGACCACTTCTCTCGAGCGATCGGTGTCGGGAATTTTTGAGGTAATCGCCAGTGGCATGCTTTTGCTTTGTTTCTGCGGGTTTTTCTTCGTTCTTCCCGTTTTTTAACCCGAAGAAACAGAGTAAAAGCATGCGCATTGTGATTATTTCGAAAATTTCCCGATATTGGTCGTTTGGGGGGAAGTGGCCGCTGACCTTAGCGTGAGGCTAGTCAAACCTCTGCAATAACACAAATCGGGATAGACGTGCGGTTGTCGCGTAAATGCCCTGTACAGTCACCACTAGGGTTAAAGTCGGTGTGTATGCAGCAGATGACACATACGATTGGACGCAATTAAATAAAACGGGTTCATTTACCAGCAGAGCCTTACGTTTAGACGGGTAAACGAACACGCCTAATTAACTGTCATCTAGATGGGTGTGTTGTATATGGTATACGGACCAACTGACACTCGGTCGTACATGTCTTCGCGTCCTTTTATCTTTGCGCAGTCAGTTTCACATTTTCTTAGTAGAACCCAGCAGAAAAAGTGTTCGCACAGCTATTGACACATTTCTTCTTTGTCAGAGTACAAGCCCCTTTGTTCTAGTTCAGTCCTTATTTGCAGACGAGGGTTATTTCTTCATCGTTCCCTGCACACTCCACAGATTCCGCTACAATTTCTGTCAATTCCCATCCACTGGTATGGAAATGCCGGCTAGCCAGCATAATTTGAGCCAGCCGAGAGTTGCGGATTATCCTGCACTTGAGATTTAAATAGCCGTACAGCCGTGTGTGGTTGTTAGAGAGAGTGTGAGTGTATGTGTGGAATTAAATGCAATGGATCGCTATAGCAACGGTTTGCGACAAAAGTGTCCGGTTGCCGACGGGCGAATTCGCGCGTTGTTGAGACGCGGCGCGGCGATTGTTCGCCGCCGCTCATAATTGGCGCGATACTAATCGGGCTACGTTTAACGCCAGCTGTCAACGTTGCTATCATTACCGACCTATTATGTTTTGCACTTGTTGCAAAGTATTGATTCCTGGGAGATTTATGCTCTTTTTTCCCTTATAGAGGGAAATTTGAGGTTATGCTTTGTTCTTTGTTCGTTTCCTTTTTCCCAAGACGCATAATAGCTAACCAGGTGTTGGCCAGTCCGTGAATTGCAGACACCACACCCAGTTAGGCGTGATTAAATAAAACGAGGACGTGTACCTGTACCATACTGGGCGTTGAGCGGTAAATAGCACCGTTTTATATTCATTTGAGTCTCATTGTGAATTACGATTTTCTGACACGAGAACGGCAAGTATATCGCATGCTTACATTTACTTAATATATCTGGACAGTTTTTTTCAATTATGATCTAGTGTTTTCCTTCTGTAGTGGCCTCGGGGCAAGTGTAGACGCAGAACTTTCGAGTGCATTCATGGTACCGGGGTTAATTTGGAATGATGAGGCGTAGAGTCTTCCATGTCAAAAGTTCCTGTCCAGAGGCAAAAAATGATGGTGACGATTTGACCAAAAACAAATTTTTAAATTTTAAAAATTAAAATTTTAGGATAAAATTCAACAAAGGAATTCATAATCCCTTCAGATTCTTACTGGAATATGACGCGTTTTGAGAAATTTTCGAAAATTTTGCAGTCTTTTCTGAAAAAAGGGACGATTTGGAACAGATGTTGATCAGTTCGCGGTTATCATGGGCTTCATGATGCGACAGCCTGTTTCTGTATCTACACTTGAACTGCTCGCTTATGATGCACTCGAAGCTTACATGTGAATAACCCCCAGTTCAAGTGTAGACACAGTTGTTATGTTGGAAAGATGCTAGTTGAAGGCAAGCGAAGTAATCATAAATGAGTAATGTAAGTAATGCTTCTTTTTTTTGAACCTTGGCTTGAGGACGTTATGTACTATAGCAGTCTCGAATGTCTTGAACGCCTGCGCACAGCAGTGAAGCAGGTATTCTACGTCTTAACCTGCACTTTCGTCTGGTTCCTCTCTGTCTACATTATATTTCTCCATAATCTAGCCAATACGGTCATTTTTGCGCAAAGTTGGTGAATGTAACCAATCTATCTCCTTCTAGTAGTAATTCACCTCTCTTCTGCTTTACGTGACCTCCACAAAATTCTTCTTAGTTTTGTTATCGAAAAAGAAGCAAAGGAAATGCTCCAGACAAATGCTGACAGTCTTACAGTAATCTCTGGTGAAAAACTGTTAAAATCTCTATATTCTACTAGGATAATCATAGATTATCGTATGATCTGAAGATTATGTCTCAAGAGGCAGTGACAGCATTGACTCTAGAGAATTCTGAAATTCCGCTATTGCTTACGAACTCGTCCTAACCTCTATATTTCCAAGATTTTCTTGCTGTTGTTCCGATTCTTATTCATCCAGCTGTACAATTCGTTCATTCTGTTGTTTTATGATTTTATTAAAATTTTTAAAATATTATCACGTGAGCATTTGTTTGTGTAACGAATAAAAATAAATAAATAAATATGTGAACATTAATTAAATATTTTTAGGACGGCCAACCTCGAAAATTAAAAGAAATATGGTAACACCGCGCAGACTTTTCGCGAGGTTAAATTTAAACAGGGAGAGTATTTTTCGCCCGGAAAAACTGGACTTGGCAAGTTTACAAACTCTCTTGCAGACGAGTTTTCGAACTCGTTAATACTGGGTGTTATTACTTACAATAGTGCTTATTACCCCAGCTGTTCTGCTCCCATCTAGAATAGTTCTTTGATTTCCTTCGTGTAAATTTATCTCCCTATAGGGCAGTTTATGCTACAGTTTTTTTCTCAATTTTGCAAAAAGTATATCAACTTTCATCTCACTTATCAAGCTTTCTCCGTTATGTCCAAGCTAGAAAAATTACGACTTGGAATATCCTACCCATTTCCTAGATCAGCCCGGAAATTTGCATTTGTGGTATTGCTACGACAATCCGGACCTAGCTTGTGCTCTTTTATAGGCATTTCGGGCAATTTATGATTGCCTATTTTTCGCAGCGGCAAATTTATGCTGAATTGCTCTCTCTGAACAATTTCCTTGTCCCTATTTGACCACATGCTTATTTCTGTGATTTGAGCGCATTACTTTCCGCAGGGTGTAATTACTTTCTGTGCCTATAAAAAAACTAATAATTTTTGGTGGTCAGGCTTCGTCAGAAGCCATTCTGTGGTCATTTTACCCTCTGCACAAGTATTATAGCTTATAACTGTCGTCCGGGCATTAATCAGCAGCCCGAAGGCTGCAGAAGGCACATTCAGCTAGGCGTCCTAGAGTGAAGAGGTGTACTACTTGCTTCCTCTACAGCCTATGAACTGACTTAATAATATGCTCTTTGTCACGAACGAAGAGCAGTAGTGGGTGGAGCCAGGGCACCCAACGGAATGGCGTACGTATTCAAACTGGTTAAAACACCAAGAACCAGCTCAATTTTAATCGATTCTGTTCCACAGAGGAGCCTGACCCCGCCCACCTCACCAGTCTTAGTCCGCGATAAAGAGAATAGAATGTGAATGAGTTGGAAAATTTATGAAAAAATGGGTTGGAAAATATATAAAAATGGCTTCCTTCATGGAATAAAATGGTGAAAAAAGGAAGTTTAGTTTTATTAGTTGATTTTCATTATTATTTCCAAAACAATAAATTAATTTTTTAAAAATTGTAAGAATTTTGCAGCCGAGATCAAGCTTGACTATGCTCTATTTGCGCCATCATCTACACTGTCTATATTTTCGAGCTCCTTACTAAGGAGAACATAAGTCTAAACGAGGAAAAAACGGAGGGGGGGGGGGGACGTGTTAATCTAGGCTTATAAAGACCATTAGTTTTTTCTCATAAAACATTGTGTTTTGTGAGAAGAAAAAACAAATTATTTCATCCTGTGTACCAGTTCACAGTACGACACGCCAGAGTACGTGGCCGCACTTTGTCTAGAACCAGAGGTCAATATGCAGAGGCAGGGGCGTTCGCAAAAAAATTTGTGCTAGAGGAGGCTGAGGCCAAAACGGGATAGAGCGGAGGGGGAGGGCAAATTGAACTAATGGCAAAATTTTAAAAAATATTTCTTTAAAAATTAAGTACAAATATTGATGTCCTAAAACGAACTTCTTCATTTTTTGAAAATTTGACCCCTTTCCAAACATGTCCTGGCTTGCAGGTCATTTTCTAGTATTTTCGGACCCACTAACCCCAAGGGGAGCTTCCTTCGACCGCCACGGCGATAGATATTTTTTATAGAAGCTGCAGATACTGGATGCTCCTGCCTCTGAAGAAAAGCTAATCTTAAACTAATCATGCCACGGAGCTGTATTCTGGCTCATCGTATCCTGAATTTGTGATTTTTGAATGAATGCAAATAACTTATTCATTTTCGTTTCCAGGTGCATAAGCATTGCATTTACCCTGACTACTGCAGCGCCACACAATTTATTTTTAGAATTTCCCACCGAATATAGTACTTGTCGTAAAACATCGTGAGGAAGGAGTGTACAACCTCTATGTGTTATATATCTTGGTTTTTAGGGGTTCTCTATGGAAACGTGTGTAGGAAACGATGCCCTGGCTGTTTACATGGGCTAAATTGTTTCTCATAGGTCGTAGGGTCTTCTCAACAGGTTTAGGCTCACTGTCAGGGAAAAAGGAGGTACTACATACCCTCTATGAGTGGGTAATTTCGCACCTCAAGAAATCTCCGGCTTAATTCTGGCAAAATCCAGGTCCATAGATTTCCTCTTTCATCATTTTGTAGCACGACTGCAGCAGCCACGCCTACTACAATTTAACCTTTAATTAAATCCGTAAATTGCCTAGGGATAAGGCGTTGGGTGCTGAATTGCTTGAAAAGTCAGCCTGTTCCGTGTCTACTTCTAAAACGAGAACCTTTTCGCAAGATAGGTC
>KN552496.1:0-13893 GCA_000797555.1 Oesophagostomum dentatum
TTTGTCAAGCTGCACCGTTTAAGGAGGTGTACGCTAATTTACGAAGTTTTCTCGCGCATTATTCAAAAATCTTACTTCAACAAAGAACGTATACGTATAATCTCATACGAAGTGTAAGGTTACGAAAGGTTATAAAAATCTCTTTTCAGCTTATTGTCGATAACTATAGTGCTTAGTGAAAAACAAACTGGAAACTTGTGTCCAGTTGATCTACTTTTCCTACTTATTTAGAGCACAGCGAAAAGGCAAGGGTAGAAATTATACTGCTGAATATCTTGACTGCTACAATGAACGCTCTTGCCGCAGTTTCAGGGTTTAAAAAAGGTTAGCATTCCTGCGATCAGAAGGACATTTAAAAGTTCTCTCTCTCACATTGCCTTAAATAATGCGCATAACAATTATCCTGCAGCCAATGCAAAGCGTGTCAGCAACGGACAACTCGTCCAAAATCGTGGCACTATTGATAAAGGAGGGACTTGTCGTAGCTTTCACAGACTTGGAGGCGTCATTTTGTTTTCAGCAGATTCGGGAACCCGTTTTAGTGCTGAAAACAGAGACGCGATTTTTTTGCATGGATGTTGCCCTTAATTTAGACGACCGGCCGCTGGTTGTTCGATAGCTAGCTCTTATCCTTTCCATTCTCGCCTCTCTCCCCCTGTTTATCACCTTCTACTGAAGTTTTACAGGGCTTTTTTTCTACAGCTGAAGGCTCAATTCCCTTCAGTGCACTAAAGAAATCCGCCAGCGGACAAGCACGTAGCAGAATTGTACTTATAATGTAATTGTAAGTGTAACCAAATCGCAATCTGTTTTAATTGGTGGGCAGCACCAAGCTAATTAACACTGTCCTTTCGATAAGCCGAGCAAAATAACTTAGGTCTCACCATTAGGAAGCAGCGGAACTTGCGGTTCTGAAGGAAGACTTATTCGAAAGCGGAAAGAGGAACGACCCCACACCTAGCCAATTCTGACCTCTATGGCGCGAACTTCGGAATCTAGCACTCACTGGGTGCTGGGAAAAACTGCCAACAATGGTCCTGCTAGTATACTAGTTAATTTTTAGAGAAATACTGATTTTTGGAAGGGTTTATAGGCTGATTTTACTATCTAAAATATTCTAGATTCGTTCTTCCAATCCATTTGGTTTTGGAGAAAGGTTTTTGTTTCGCCAGAGCAACATTCCGCTTCGGAAACTCGGAGCGATCCTACCAAGATACGAATTTCGATATTTCCGAAAAGTCACTCTAACCACAAGTTCTAGGATCGCACAGTTTCGGTCAAAAGTCCAGTAAGGCCTAATTATGATACAGATAGCGGCATAATAAAATAGCAAGTTTTAAAATATAATGAATAGGTAAGCATTTATGAAGAATGCAATAGGACTGTGTGTACAGTATTAATATGCAAATGTATGAAAAGAGAGTGAATACGAATAGAAATACGTATGTTAGGCTGTCAGAAAAAAATGTCAAGAGGGTTTCCAATAATTTTTGGAAAAAAAATCGCAAATATTGTGTAAATATCCTGTAGAAGACCTATTTTCTTTGACATGATATGCGAAGCTCACGGGTGCTATGTATGAACAGTTTGAACAGCACGATTGATCGCTCTATGCCTTATCACAGTGTTCGTGCAACTGTTTGAACAGAAGTGTTTGATCACCGTCCAATCTCTGTAGCAAAGCAGTGCATTCACTATTTGATCTCAAGAGACCATGCTGCTTTGCTAGAGAGATTGGATAACAATCAAACACTTCTGTTCTAACAGTTGCACGAACACCGTGATAAGGCATAGCGATCAATCGTGTTATTCATATTGTTCATTTATATCATCCCAGGTTCTTTTTTTCAAAATACCACAAATTTTAATGATGGAGAAGTCGTTTTGAGGATTTTGGGAATTTTGAATTATTGATTCGAAAACAATGACAGGACCCCAGGATATAAGCTGCATTTTTGATTAATACCGGAATACAGGCTTTCATTAACCAGATAAGGATTGCCAACAGTTCTGGGGAAAATGTGATCGGCTAGATTCAAGGATGCAAACTGATTTTTTAAAAAGAGCTTATTTACAAGCCTTTTATAACAACTTAACATGATTAAATAAATAAATAAATAACATTTGGAGAAATAAATCTGTACGGGCAACAGTGGGTTCAATAGGAGATGACCCAACCAGTCCACAACAACTGTGGTTCTTTTTACAATTAAGGGTTTGCAAATCAGAAGTTTTTTTTAACGTTAATGCTACCAGGCAAAGAATAGCTGAAGTCATGACGTAGAAACTACTGAAATGTGGAGCTGGCAAGAAATGTTACGGAATTTATGGTGCAAAGAAAAGAAAATCGGGAGTGAAAACCATCCAATCTATGAATTTTTGCAAGAATTTTCAAAAAAATTGAAAAACACAACTTACAAGAGCACTTTTTCCGACTCCACCGCAACCGCACACCACCAGTTTATACTCCTTCATCCGTCCTTGCTCTGAAATGCAAACTCTTCAAAAATCACAAATCAGACTGAAGCTGCGATACGAACATGGAAAACAGCGCGTGGAGGTGTGGCAGTGGGCACCGAGTAAGGAATGTCGGAGAAGATCGGGGATCGGGGATCGATCCTAACGAGAAAAGTCGGCGATTTTAGCGAGTCACCGACATCGCACATATCATCAGCTGATCATTGCCGACCCGAGTGACCTAATACCTCGCACGCGAGCCCCACACTTCCGCCGTCGTCTTCACTTTGAGGTCAACAATTGGCGACTTTTAGCAGAACTACCGTTGTCACTAGAGTTACACACGTTTTCAAGGTACCTAACTTGGTGACTCCGCGATCACTCATTATACTGGGCCGATAAGAATGAAATGTCCTATTTTCCTTAATGCAGTGTTAGTAGATGATGATTCAAAACAGCTGCTGATCTAAATTATTCTATAGTTTTTATAATCAGGAGAAAGCAATGTTCTTTCAAATATGTGTGTAACGCAAAAGATAGGTATGCAAACAAGTTTCTACAATTTTTTCACTAAAAAAATAACTGACCAGCTGAAATCGCGCCATTTAAAAAGATCGATCTTTTCTTGGAAACGCTGCAGCCTTCCCCTAACAAATAATATTGCAGTGTTAGTACCGATATAACTACTATATTTTTGAATATTTTTTACTTCTTTTTTTAAATATTTTGATTTATGTAAATAATTCTTTAATACTTCTTTTTTTCGAATAATAATTTATGTAGATAATTCTTTGGTTTTGCTCGAAATACGTTCTGTAATAATAATTTCCTCCATAAAAATAATTTCTATCCTACGTGTGTTCAGCTTTCTTTCAGTTGTATTAACTGTGGTGCACCCAAGACTGTAATTAAATTAATAAATAAGTAAATAAATAAATAATCGACCACGTATTGTAATGTCTGCTCGGAATTCTCGGTAGTAACGAAATAAAACGTGAAAATCCATTCTAAGTACTACGCTCTGCTTGTTGGAGCAGAAACAGTTGAGGACCCAAAGCTTCAGAACACGGAATTTAGGTTTCACCTAATCACAGCCAACATATTTCGTCAAATGGGATAAAAAGTTGAAAACACGAGTTATTTGCTGGTTTGCTCCGCTAGTTTTCGGCGCTGCCGATCTCGACACTATCAATTCTATAGATATACGGGATACTTCCTGTCCCAAGGTGGAGCAGCTTGATCTTTTCTTTGGAGATCAGAAGACCCCATTCCAAAGCCATTTACAGAACTGATCAACAGCGTATTGCAGAGCATTGCAGCGCTAATCAACTAACATAAATACCGGAAAATTTCTTCGAGACTTTAGTTTCTCGCAAACAAAATAAAAATAACGAAGAAAAGCAGCTTCAATTTCTTCACGGCTGATCTTAAATGAGCAATTTCATGTAGAATCCCGTGTAGTTTGCGGTGTAGTATGCCATTCAATGGTTACGCAACTAAGTCACTACAAGCGACGGCGACGCGACAAAATCGCGTCACGATGAAGTATACCCAGAGCCTAAAGCCTAACCTATGTTCGTGCGTGTGCGTTTGCAAAAAAAAAAAAGATAGCAGCCACTAGTAATGAAAGCTTACGAATTACGATAATAAAAGCAAGCAAAGAAAGAAAACGAAGAGAAGATAAGAACGGAATAATAAAGGATACCAGTGAAATGGGCTCGAAATTTACAGTACGGCAAAAAGCGAATTTTAGCATAGCAAATCTACGAATTGTATGGTCCCTATATATCTAAAAACGTAACGTAAATCCAATTCGGTTATACGAGAAGGTCCATACCCGTTGAATCTGAGTGAAATACATCCACTTAGCGTACGGTTAGAGCCTTACTAAATTGCCTAGATGAGGAACAACGACAGATGTCTTCTACACTGCTTATCGTTAGTTCGCCAATATCATACTGCAATCCTAATTAGCGATACCGGTCGCGAAAGCTGGAAAGCATCGCTAACAAGCTGGGATCTCGCTTGTTCTTAACGATTATCCAATCGCGAACGCTATCTCTGATAAGCGCATGCTGTTGTTCCTTGTTCTACGAGGATACATTGAACGCATATCAGATGAGGGCGTTGCTTTTCTCAGAGACTGCTATTTGCAGCTTAATCTTTCGCTACAGGGAGGCTCAACGAGCCACATCCCACCTTCAGATTTTCACATTTATATTGATTGATCGTAGGAATCATAACGAATCACAATACAAATATTATGCACATATGCGGAGGCCAAGCTATAATCTTGGCAAAAGCGGAATAAACCGACAAGAAAGCAGATCAACATGAAAACACCTTTTTTCAACAGTTATCCGGTGCAATATTTCCTAAAATATTAATTTTGTTAGACTCCCGATAAAAAGGATTGTTCTCTATATAGAAACCCTATGCGTTTATTGTAAGGGATCTTACCTCAATTAAGAAATTTATATTCCTTATGAATCTCTTTTTTTTTGCTTACCTGGCCTCCATTTCATTATGCGAGATCTCGTTCAAAAATCCTTCCTATTAGTTTCTTTGCAAGCATCCCATTACGATACTGTCGCCAAGGCCTTCAAAAACATGTGAGTGCTTTTACAACTACGAATATTCCAGAGGTTTTAGGAAATTCCCAAAAAAAAAAGCGGAAAAGGCTCCGCCTGTCCCACAACACAAATTTATCAAAATAGTCGCGAAACGGTTAAAAGAAGACCAGTGAGTTAGAATCCCGAAATAGGTTGGAGTACATTAAAGAATGCTTGAGAATTTTTAGCTGAAATTAGCCCACAAAAACCTAGGTAGTCCGTTCGAATGTGAATCTTAAGAAAAGTCCACAAAAATTTTTAATTCTTCAAAATAATTGATAATATTGAGCTTGAATTCCAGAAACGCATAATTAAGAGTTTAAGGCTAAGAAGTCTTAAAATTGTAATTTATAAGACGTTGTGCCAAACTTGACGTATTTTTCTACTTACCATTTTGTTACACTTACACCTTTTTGCGCAATTCGCAACTTTCTTAATTCTAAAACTACCGGAAAAGCTACAAGATCACGCTGTGTATGACGATGCAACAAAAATGGAAAATTTCCTGTGAAAAAAAAACATGAGAAATTTTATAAGAACATACATGAGTGATTATGGGAGTGATTATGGGTAAACCTGTTCAAAACAGCAAACGATATATCTGGACGTATGATAATGGAAGAAACGAGTGAGAAAGTGTACTTTTCTATAGCTAGATTTAACTGGTGGTAAGCCGTTGCTGTCAAGAGGCGGTCTTGAGTGGAATTTCGCGCCATGGCTAATGATTTCTGTCACTGCACACCTTACAACTGTACTGACTTGTCAACTCCACCATATACAATGTCAAAAGAGATCGAGCATACGAATGTTTTACTGCGAGAAAATTGGTCGACGTTGAGAAATCACGCTATAAAAGAAAATAAGAACACTTTGATAGTTCTTAGTCAGCGGAGTATTCAGAAGAAGGGTCGGAAGCAGTGATGTTGTCTGCCGTAGCTTACATAACGAAAAAGTTTCACTGCTATGTCGTGTACGACATTAGTTCCCATGTAGCAGTGGAACGCCACACGCTGGGCGTTTCTCGCTGGAACACTTTTCAAAACAAACGGAGCTGTACTGTTTCTACAGCGACAATTTAATAAACATTTTAATGCCAGCGTTACGTTCCTACTTCCTGGCTTACTTTGTAGTGAAAATTCCGATGCATGTCCTGCACTTGGATCCAAGTATACTGAGCAGAGGACACGAACCGCTCGTGCACTACCGAACATCCAAATCACTTTTTTAATATTAATAATGCGTTAGGAAAAGGGAAGGCCTATTCGGTTTGAAACAGCTCTCATTTGGATATAGAAAAGATTAGGACTTTTTATCATCTCTTTCAAAATTTCTGTGTGCTGAATCAATTCACTGTAGCAGTTGCAAAATTAGTATTGCAAGTAAGCGAAATGAATTGCGATTTCATTTGTTTGTCTTTTTATTTATGTGTTAGTTAGCTGAAGAAGGTCTTGAACGCCAAGAATGACCGTCTTTTCCTGGGAAAGTGGACTTTCTCTGCTACTAACCGGGTGACAATGCGCTAAGGCCGCAGTAGTGACTCTTTGATTCAAATTTTGGTAGCCGTTTGGGACATAGAAAGCTCTTATATGGATTAGTAAGCATTTATTTCAATAGTAGCTTTTATCGCTATAATAAAGTGCGCTCTGTTAAGTTTGAGCACCTGCGGATCACCGGATATCGATTTTTACACATTTACTAAGGAGTGTATGGCAAATTCGACTACATATGCCGTTTCTGCGGATCGACCCAATGCTTTACTTTTCTGATCATAAGCTTTCAATTTTTTGCGACTTCCTACTGTAGTGACAGCAAGAGAACCATCTTTTCTTAGTTGCAGGAAGAATTTTTCCTGTTCTCATCTTTAGAAGCAGAAGCGCCTGGACACATAAAAAAAGACGGGTAATTACTCAAGTCATGGAATTAGTTCTTCAAGAAAAATCATGCGGCAAAATAAGTGTGAAATAACGAGTATCTGCTAAATCGCAACATTATCGACCTCTCA
Organism: Oesophagostomum dentatum; assembly: GCA_000797555.1. NCBI lineage: Eukaryota > Metazoa > Nematoda > Chromadorea > Rhabditida > Strongylidae > Oesophagostomum > Oesophagostomum dentatum. Next base: position 7,072 of record KN552496.1, read on the forward strand.
CAGGCTATATATCATTTTAATTTGACAGTGACCGCTATAAAGCTGCTTGAGAAATAAGGAAGCTCATCTTCAAAAGTTTACACAAATCTTATACATTCCTCTGACAAAGGAAGCCAAAAAAATCAGTAAGGTATTAGTAGCTGCCCACTTTTTACCTTCTAATCTACAGTGCGTTTCATAGCTATATCACACCCCCAGATTTTCACTGTAGAGCGTGATTCTGAATTCTTCAGAGCTTCTGGATATTTTATTTGCATTCCCCACATAAAATTACCCCAGAGCTCATTTGGTAACTCTGCGATCTCGTGCCCCATACATTTTATGATTTTTGAATTCTTTTCTGCTGTTTCATAACTATAGGACATGCGAATAGAAAATAATTTCTGTTGTAAGAGAAAATTCCCCAGTGAGTATAATTTACAAGTGAGTAAAAAGGAGAGCATTGCTGGTTTACTGATACATAACTTTGCAGTTCAAGCTGTGGGAGTTTACTGTGATTTTTGCATGAAATCCATAGACTCCTGAAAAAGACCATTACCTCCACCCTAGAAACTTCCGGTTTGCTGCCAGGCTCTAGATACATGACAATTCGACACTGTCTGTTACTCTACAGTACGTGAGTGTCCTTGATTCGCGACAGATATTCTGCAGCAAGCAACTGTTGGGACTACATGGAGGCCTAGGGAGGCTTCTCAAGGGGAAATTGGCCTCATTTCTATGAAAATCTCTTGTCTCAGAACGTTTCACAAATTCACGAAGCTACTCGATGGGCACTATTTGCCTCCACACGTACGAGTCTGGTCGAGGAGGCCTAAACATAGCAATTTTTGTAGTGGATGTTCCAGTCAAACAACATGGACTCACCACTCCAACAATCACTAGCAAATTTTCGGTAAACTCCATTTTTCTGAGCTATTTAGCCTTTTTGGACTAAAATGCTCACGTTTCAGTTGATCGCAATGCTCTTTTACCCTATTTTTGAATCCTAGGTCTAGCTTTGGTAGACTTGACTTTTTACGCGAATCATTTCTACTTGGGAAATTTTTCGAAAGGACGTCAACCTCTCGAAATGTGTTGGAATTAAGTGTGAGCACTGGCATATTATTGTAGAAGCTCTATTAAGTAAACAGATCGAGAAAAATACACCAGACAGGAGGCCAATCTCTCCTGGAAAGTCTTTATGAGCTTCCATGTAGTCCATGTGATGCCTGTCGCGAATGAATGGCACTGTAGAGTAACAGACTATGTCGAACTGTCATAAACGTAATGCTTGGCAGCAAACCCGTCAGGTCGAGAATTGAAAGAAGGGACATGGTGAGGAGTTTATGAATTTCCATGCAAAAGTCTCAGTAAAACTCCCAAGGCTTATCAGAACGGACGGCAAAGTTGCTAGTAAATCAGTAATGCTTTCTTTTCTACTTGTAAACTATATTCATTGGGGAATTTTCTTCTACCGTAAAAATTATTTTCTGTGTCTGTTGTCATGAAACAGAAGAAAAAATTCAAAAATCAATCAAATTTAAAAATGGATGGGATATAAGTTCGCAGAGTTGTGAAACGAGCCCTGGGGTAATTCCACATGATGAATGCAAATAAAATATTTAGAAGCTCCAAGAAGTCAGAATCAGGGGAGTAATAATAGAAAACTTTAAAGAATGGGAAAGAACAGCGGACAAATAAAAGAAGAAAAACTTTCTGTCAAGGATATAGGGCAACATATCTACGAGCAGACGATTAAAGCAATTGTTAGGAGAGAAACCTGGGTAAAAATTCACTGAACTGATTGATTCTAATAGTCCCGTCTAGTGTCAAAACAGCAAAAATAGGCTGATCTCTTGAATTTCAGATCATGATTACTTAAAAGTTTGTTTAATGCGTTTCTTCTGGTCAGATATGAATAAGCATTTGAAATGATATACGCATTCGCTGTCTTGGGACGGAGCTAGAGCTGATGACGGTTAGCATAGTCGGCTGTCAAATGAAATGTAAATAGTTCGGACCAGAGCAGCTGACCGGTGAGTGAAACTCAGAAATCGCTGGATAACGATAAGGGATTTATACGGTCTTAGCTTTGTTGCTGAGCTTTACACAATCGCAAGGAAACGTTCCAAATGTGCACTTTCAGGAACTTATCAGATCCAACCATTTTTCAGCTGTCTATAAGAAAAAACAGGACAGCAACCGCTAAAGTTCATAGTTCACTGATTGAACGGCACTTATCTAGTTACAATAAATAAATAAATAAATTTATAAAACTTCATATCGTGAGATCTGAAACAATCTGCTTATATTAGCATAAATTATTTTCTCTTCGATGGTTCAATTCAAAAAAATTCTGCTGCTGGTGTTTTGAAGCAGTGAGTTCATTTTTTCTCGAAAATCTGGGAAGCTTCACACTGCGTGGAGAGGCAATAAAACATATTGCAGAATAAGGGAGTAATTAAATAAGCAGAATTAAGCCTCATGTCTTTGTCTCCAAAACCTTAAAACTGCCATTCGCTTAGAATTCTCGGCTTTTTTTGGAAAATAAAAACACAGGCATGCAAGTGTTCAAAGATTCCCTCAAATGTCACTGATTGCTGTGAAAACCTTCCAGAAGGTACGTCTAGTGAACGTGAGCCATTTTTTTGGCAATTTATATATATTAGTCCTCGCTGCTGCTGGAAGTCACTCCATCGCTTTTGCCCGAAAATGCAGACGAATCGTATTAGGTTGAGTCGAAAGTGCTGTCATAATCAGTTCGCAAGCATGAAACAAAGGATCCACAATAGATACGGACCAATATCAGTGGTGTTCGAAAGCCTTGGGCTTTGCTACAAGAAAGTTGGTTCCATTCCCCGAAAGTTTGCATAGATCCGGAAATATTTAATTCTAAAAAGAACTTTCAGAATATCTAAAATTTGATTTTTTTCAGTATCTGTCGAATTTTTGGCCGTATCTCGATAATAGCTACAGACACAGAAAGTCGAACAATAAAACTAGAGGAATTTATGCTTCATTTACCTGCTGGGCGCGAACAACATTAGCACGACGTCTATCGCTAGGAACTTGTTCAAAAATTAGAGCGCTATGACACTGCCCAACAATGTCGTTACCGTACATGACTCTGGCAATGTATATGAGAACAATGTGCATATGTGCCTTCAGATCAGCTTCGTTATGAGAGCTGCACGAAAATTTTGAATCAAGTGACACTAAGGAAGATTTTTCTTTCATCAAAGAAATCGCCTCTGGTGCAGAGCAGTGAGAGCAGCTGGAAGTGTGGTAGGCTGTAATACTAAGATTTTGCGGAATGTGATAACAACATCTCTATCCTAAGCTATGTCAATGCCGCTGTTGGAGGATAAAAACATTTTTCTGCGTTTGTGAGCGCTACAGCACCAAAGAAACGCTGCCCGAAATTTTTGATAGAAGCCGCATTGAGAAGTATCTTGTAATCCGCCGTAATCTCAAGACATTGCTCTGTCACAGAGTCATTTTGCTCCTTTTTGACGAATTATCTGGATCGTGAGAAAAATTACGCAAAGTGAAGGAACGAAAATTTGACTGTTGTGTTTCCTTCGAGCGTAGAGTGCTTGCTTCCAAAGAAATCTAAGGAAAGAGATAACCGATAGGAAGCTTAAGAGAGTTGCTACCATCACTGAATATCTGGAGCCAGGAGCTTCGTTGATTCTAAAGTTATTTGGCTTGGAAGTAAAATCGCAGATTACGACGAGACTTTCGACTCAACCTCATACCATTTCGGTAGCTACCATTCATGGCCGTTCCAGCTTCAACGCGCATTGGGGTGTATAGGATGTGCGCAAATCTCTTCGGGCTGTAGAGCTTGTATGCAAATCTCTAAGTTGTCCATGGCGTACATTCTGCAGACTTTTTTTTAAATTTTGTAGTGTTGCTAGCAAGGAGTGACTATGAAGCTTTAATTTAATTCGATTGAACATTTGCACAAATTTCAGGTCGGTTGCTTTATTCAAAGAAGCGATCCAGTCATTCGAAAAGTGTTCGAATAAAATTGTCGATACTCGTTTATCTGTCTTTCAACGAGCAAATGAAAAAGGTATTTGGCGATTGTTGAATATACTCGAAAAAAATTCTCTGAGTGGATTGTCTTCTCGAATACAAAGAAAATGGAATATTCAAATGAATACTCAAAAAATTAGTCTACTTCTCTCGAATTCACAATCAGGCAACTCAAAAAGAAGAGGTTTCCGGAAGATTCTGCCCATTTGTGATGATAAATCAGTGGTTAAACACTGCCGATCGAAGGAATACAGCCTCCATACCTACAGAACAGTAAAGTATTAGTTTTTTAACATAGCCTTGAAATTGAACCATGAACCAGTACCTTACTTCAGCGTGAAGTGTAAAAATAGTTGGACTGTTCGGATACGGCATGCGGCACCCCTCGTAAAGTTTCTAAGGAGGAGCGAGTGTTAAAAGCTGTTCATTTGTTTGTCACGATGCTTACCAAGTGAAATTCCACTATATAAGTTATAAGCACAATAGCTGGAGCAGGATCGTACAAAAATTGTTGACATAGGAGCATTTCGTGAGAATTTGTGGGCATTCTTCTTCCATCTTTTTTTAAAGCGAAGTTATTTGCCTGAGAATTTGGCTGAGGAAAATTTTCGCACTCGATGATCTCGGACGACATTTCTTCAGGCGGTGTCAAATGAAAACTGTTCATAAATTTATCCGTTTTGACAACAAAACAGACGGAGAAAGTCATAGTTGCATTTTCTTCTCAGTTTTACGAGGTTGATTCAAATGAAACCTAAGCAAGCGCTGCCTCAGGTTTGGCGAACCGTATCTTCGCTCAAGCCGATTTATATGAGGAATCTCTATAAATCAGGATAAACGAATCTAGCTTATTGTTAGCAAAATGATCATCAGAATATCTGTGGCAGCAGAGAACCTCCAGTTTTTTTTAAATGAAAACCCTATTCCTAAAATTCCCAGTTTTGTACATGTTCTTTGCAGAAGCGATGCTGATATACGCCTGATTAAAGCGCAATTGCTGGTCTTATATATGCGCCCACGTTCTAAAAATATCCTAAGCAGCATGGTGCGGATGTATTGTCGAATACAATATTTGCAGTTATTTCCATAACTACAGCTATGAGATAGTATAGGTATTTAGAGTGAAAATAGCTGAACAATTCAAAATTTTCGCGTGTTTTGGAAAATGCATATTTTGGCATAGTAGGAAAAAAGCGATGGGAATGAAAGTATCTAATGGGAGAATAGAAGGCTTTCGAGCTATCATTAACATGTTCTAAGAATCGTCTCCAAATATTTTCTCTAGAATCTTAAACAGAATCACTGCGGTTGAGGGAGTTTCATGCACCCACCCAATATTTTCGCAGTCATTTGTTTCCAATCCTTAATCAGATTTTTCTTAAATTTTGTTTCTTTTCAAGAGGCTTAATGTCCATCAAATGCAGCTTGTAAGTCATTCAAGCACTAGGTTGGTCATTAGATTATCAAATCGCATGGAAATTTGCCAAAAGGTCATCATACTGTGACCAACTCTTCACGAACTAGGTCACTATAACGACTCCTAGAGGGTGCTCATATTTGTCGTTTATGCATAGACTCGTCCACTTTCCTAAAATTCGTCAAATTGAACGAAGCACTTTCTCTGAGAATTGCAAATTTTGTGCTTCTAAATTTTAGCTTTAGAAAGAGCTTGTGGAACGAGTTCTAAAAACGTAAAGACTTCAAAAAGTGTTTTTTATGGTGCAGCCTTTATCTTGTGGCATTCAGTGTAGTTGACATTCACTTATACGGTAAGAAAAACGAAGGGAAACTGTGCTATTCCATTTAAGTCGTCTCTGCAACAAAATTGTATCTTCTACGAGTTGGGGGAGTCAACTCGGTGTTGATAAATGATATCCATCATAGGTAGGTTGGTTGTCAACCTGTAAGCTAAATACACATGTGCACTTTCATTTCTTCATATCAAGGTGTGATTGAAAAAAAGATCTCGCATTTTTCTTGTTCCCGCCCAGCTTGTTGTGCCTTATTCTTAGCCGCAGCTTGTTTTTCGACGTCTTTTCTTAACCTGGAAAGCGTAAACTTTTTTTAAAAAATTTTTACAAAGTGCTGTAACAAAGAGGCTCAGGACGCATGTTCAGGCAAAAATATGACCCTCTTTTTGTCCGCGCATCTTTTTTTCTAAACGAAATTCCGATCGGCAGAGGGATTATTTAGTTGGCGTAAACGTGCGCCATCAGTGCAAGGTATGAGAACGGGTAAACTTACATCCTCGTAAACCACAAAGTTCTCGATTGAGACTGTGGTAACATTGAGGAAGACCTAGGGGTTCAGATCTGATGCAGAAATTTGAACGTTCTTTCAAGATGCATGATACATGTCCTTTTAAGATGATTTTAGGATGCATACCGTAACTTATTAATGATCATTTCGTAGTTTAACCGTAGGATAACTCCGCCTTTTACGAGTAGAAGTTAGGTTGTTCTCTCGTGGAATGTCAGCCTTCGTACAAAAAAAATCATAGTTCTTGAATATAGCTTCGAAATCGCACTAGTTATTTTTTTGCTATAAAGGCAGAGTAGTTCCCCTATCTTCTTTGACGTTGAATATTTAAATAGATTTTTCAGGAAATTTTAAATGGACTTTTTCAACTTCTTAAAAAGGAGCAGTTTTTTATGGTTCTAGGTTTCTTTCGAAAGAGCGTTTAATGATAATTCCGTCGAACCTTTTTGACAAAGAGAGGAGTAAGCAAAAGCGCACTAAATCTTCTTCTCCGTAAGCGACGTTGAAAAGATTTTTATGCACGAATTCATGCTTGATAAAGTT
>KN552515.1:0-10148 GCA_000797555.1 Oesophagostomum dentatum
CAGCCTACGAAGAAATTTTCGCTGCTGATTGTGAGATTTGGCTGACTTCGACATTTTCAGCCCGAAACAGCGATGGAAGCGATAGTGAACATGTCGGTGTCATTTCTAAATCGTGACCAAGATTCGGAAGGTGAACTTACGCAACTGGTAAAGGAAATGTACCAGAATTTCATTGTTGAGGGATTTCCTAGTCATGTGACGAATCCCAAACCGTCATAACTCATATGTATATCGTTTATGTACATTTTGTATGCACACATAGATTATAATAAAACCAAACTTTATCGAGTTTGAAGGGCTTCAGAAAAAGAGGAAAGAAAGTTTTTAGTGTTTTTTTTTTTCTCTAGACATTCACCAATGCTTCTTAGGTCAATATAGTGGCGACCGCGAAATCCAAGAGGAAGTTGTTCCCATACTGCATAGAATACAATTACTAGAATCAGCACAACATGCAGTTTGATAAGCGGTTTTCTAGAAAAAATGCTTAGAAATGACGGGGAATATGGGAAAATTCCGCTTACAGAATTCTGCAGCTTTACTAGAAAACGGTCGATCATTTTTCCAAGCACATCAAGCTCACTACGGTCGCGTATACATTCTGATACGGTTTGAGTTTTGGAGTAAATCGCTGGCATTGTGAGCATTCGGGAAATTGCGTTGCGAGCTCGTTGCAGTTCATTCTGCGTCTGAAAATGGTAACAAAGTCATTTTGAGGGTTACGGTAATTCTAAAGATATCGGGTTAGTAAGCCTGATCTAATTACCTGAGAGAACACTTCGCTGACGTCACGGCAGCCGTACAGATTTCCACCCGATTTTGGCGCAGGCGCAGCTCGAGCGGCGGGACCATCCAGACGGGAGGTGAGCCTGAAATGAGTGCTTTTTTTTACAATTGAGTTCTTTAGCCATTGATTTTATAGAAAACTACTTTGCTAAAGTTAATTCGATGCTATCGAGTCGTTTCAGGGAGCGTTCCATGCAGCTGAGTCGTTGCTCCAGCGATGGGTCTAATATATTCCGTGGCGGAGGAATGGATGTGGCTGGCGTTAACTCTGACCTTAACAGGTAAATTTAGTCTGGCTTTGCTTTTTTTGCTTTTAGTAAAGCAAAATTTACTTTTCTAAATAGTCTGTACTGTAAACCGATGTTGCTTTCGATGTAGATACTGAACTGGTAGATCCTTTAGTCCGGCCAAGTTCTGCGCGGGTTAATTCATCTTTAATCTGATGTGGATGTAAAATTTTCCACTTTTTCAAGCGTTAGGGTAATCTATGGAGAAATTTTTCCAACCTTTATATAGGCTGCATCCATATCCTTGTTAAGCTGGTCCAGCTTTTCTTCTAGGTGGCCACAGCGCTCGCGCACTTGCTTGTTTGCTTTCAAACGCCTCTGCAAATTTAATGCAAATGAATACCAGATTAGCCACAGAGGGTATATTCATACTTCCATAACTTCGATAGCTCTGTTCGCTCGTTCTAGTCGAGTCAGTTTCGGTGTTTTTCCCCCTTTCGCAGCGTCTTCGTCCTAAAGAACATATAGGTAGAGTACCGACATGTAAAGGACCATTCGTCTCATGCAGATACCTTCTTTTTCGGTGTATTTGTTGAAGTAAATGTGTGAAAGGAAGAGCCTGGGTCCATAGGCAGCCTCAGGTGCTTCGACTTTTTCGAAGTGCTGCAGCAAGAAAATGAACATTCCTTATGGTTGTGGGCTAATCTATGAAATCCAATTTTATCAGCTGATAAGAATGTGAAAACCGCTACTCTAGGGATAACGCTGGTCTAAGGATTATAAGAATATTGTCAGCTCTTGCTTTGGTTGTAAAAGACTTATATTAGAGTTGCCGTCCGGGGGTCAGTTAGTCCATAGTTCGCAGACAACACATTCGTTTAGGTGTAAATAATGCAAACGGTGCTGTTTACCAGACGGGAGCGCAGGATTAGAGGGTATCGTCGATTACCCCGATATCACAATTGGTTTCATTTCAAAAACCATTCCAAATTGTCATAGGTAGGTCAGAGACGCAGAGGAAGTGACGTCAGACACATGGAAATGGCGTGCAATAAAAACATGGTACGTGATCACAGTAATAGTGAAGCTGGGGAAATCGACGATAGTTGGTGCCGCTTTATCTAGTCACGCCTAGACGGTGTTTTGTCTGTAGCGCACAACTGACCGCTGACGCCGACGGAATGTAGTTTGGTATAGGATGGAGCTGAAACCAGCGTTTAAACGGAAACATTTTAGCATTTTTTTCCTCAGTTTTCTTGGAAAATTTAAAAGAAAAACCTCTGCTATTTTGGCAGATGAAGGCGCACCATAATTGACCATCAAATTTGAAATCAAATGGAAGGTTCTTGCTGTAGAGATTGAAGATTTTTCATGGTAAAAATCGATAAACAGCTGTTCATACACACTACATACCAGAGTTTTCTGCAATAACCTAAGATGTATGTACCGAAAGTCTCTAAACCCTGTTGCTTGATCTAGACGGACACGTACAATTGGCTGTGGCGGGGACTTTCCGACTGATTAACAGCGATTTGGCTGTCCATTATACTACATCTAGAACATCTCGTATAATGTTAGTATTCTTGTGCTAATTTAATTCTTTTTAGATCTTACGCTGATCCACCTCTTCATTCCGCTCCTTATTCACTGGCAGCTGAACAGAACGCTCAAATGAATTTGGACATGGACGGTAGAAGCTTAAGCTAAGGCTGAAGAACTTGCTTAGTCGACTACACATTTCCTTCAAGGAAAAAAAACTTTAAGAAACAACAATGCACTGTGACAAGTTTGAGGTGAAATTGCTTCTTGACGACTTTTTTAATTCGCATTCATTCATATACGTTTGATTACTTATATAGACCACTTTTTCTTGCTTTGAGTCGTGGCTATAATGCTCAGCGAAGTTATCGATCGGTTCATAGGCAGAGTAATTGATCGTTCTTTGTGCTAGTGATCGTTCTTTGTTGATTTTGGCACCACTGCCGTTGGATTTTTTGACCTTGTTATAGAGATCTATGTGATTGGATGTGCAGAAATGACCGTCAAGATAAGATGCCATCATGATCAGCTGTTTTACCTGCATTTGCTTCAGTTTTTCACAGAAAGTTGTACTTTTAGTCAAGATACTGAATAAAACTGCATTACATCACTCTTTTGAACAGTAAATTCTGGTACAAAGCTACGTAAACAATGGGTTCGAGCAAGACTACGTAAAGCAAATTAATACTCTCACATATAAACTTGCTAAATTTTCTGGCGAATAGCCAAAGAATTTACGAAAAGGACAAAGTAAGCTACAGAAGGAACACGCTATGCTCAGCATAAACAAAGTATGAAGAAAATCTAACGAAAATTAAAAGAAAAACTGAAATGGAGCGCCCCATGCGACTTTCCAATAGCAGTTTGACTGACCACTTTGGTCACACGAAACAACCGGTCATAGATTTGACCTATCGAGAATCTATAGAGTCGATAGTATCGACTGCGCGACGCCGCTCGCCGCGCCTTCGCGCCGCACGTCGCGCAGATCCTGTCGCACCGCATTCGTCGCGCCGCGTGTCGCGCGCCTTGCCGCCCAGGCATCAACTCAATAGTAATTCCGAGATTTGCTCAAAAAATCGTATGTCGCGCGATGCCGCGCGCCGCGCCGTGCAGCGATGAAGGTTTCGCGCGGCGCGCTCGCGGTATCGCGCGGCAATGCGGCTCGCGCGCATTTCTCCGATATGAGTGACTGTAGGTCAGGCGTCAGGTCGTGTGCTCTGCGATCTGACGTTTGGCAACGTGCCAACTTTGGCGATATCGTCATATTTTGCCGGATTTAAGGTGGAAATGGTGAAAATACGTTAAAAGGGAGGAACATACCACTTTTAAATGTAAGGGGGACTTGAAATAGCGGAGATTTGAGCGATATTTAAAATCCGGATGAAATTTCGCTTCTAGACCTGTTAAACACTCATTACTGCTGTTAAAAAGAGCTGTTTGCTACTGCATTATGTAAACAATAAAGTAAATTAACCAGTAATATAAAATACCTAGGTATCAAACAAATAACTTAAGAAAAACGCTCTCTGCACACCAAGGGACCCGAACCAGAGATCTTTTGCTCTGCAGTCCTACGCCTTATCCACTGAGCTATAGTCACCAACTTCTTCCACGTTTACAAGAGCCTGTGAAACTACCTTGATCCAGCTGATCGTGAAGTTTGCCATGGAAAATTTATCAATTTTACAAAATTAGAGACTCCTGAGTTTTAACCCAACAAGACCCGTTACTAGTAACCATGGTAACCTATTCATAACATAAGAAGTTGCTTTTTGAGAAATCCTTGCGACTCTTCAGAAAAGATCACCAGATCACATTTGATCACCACCGATAATCTATAGAGTCGATAGTATCGACTGCGCGACGCCGCTCACCGCGTCATCGCGCCGCACGTCGCGCAGGCCCTGTCGCACCGCAGTCGTCGCGCCGCGTGTCGCGTGCCTTGCCGCCCAGGCCTCAATTCAATAGTAGTTTCGAGATTTGCCCAAAAATCCCTATGTCGCGCGACGCCGCGCGCCGCGCCGTGCATCGATGAAGGTTTCGCGCGGCGGGCCTGCGCTGTCGCGCGGCAATGCGGCTTGCGCGCATTTCTCCGATATGAGTGACTGCAGGTCAGGGTGAGATCGTGTGATCTGCGATCTAACGTTTGGCAGATTGCCAGTCTCGGGGAAATTGCCATATTTTACCGAATTTGAAGTGAAAATGATGAAAACACATTATTATGGAGGAAACCATTGCTTTCAGAAGGGAAAATGGCCTGAATTAACGGAGATTTGAACGAAGTTTAAAATTCATGTAGAATTTTGCCTCTGAACCAGTTTGAAATACATTTATGGTACTTGAATTGACCGTAAGTTGTGATAACAAACTCAAATAACTTAATTACTAGTTTAGAAGGATCATAATTAAAGAGCAAAACTGTCTGCACGTTAGAGGGTCCGAACCACCACCCCTCTGATCTGTGGTCGAACCTCTTACCCACTGAGCCATACATAGACAGTGCGAGTAGATTTTAAGAAGTGGCTAATCAGGTTTCTTCGATCCAGCAGGTCATAAAGCTTGCTTTGAAGCATTTAGTAGAATTTTACGAAACTAGGCACTGTCCAGTGGTTTAACCTAACAAGATCGTTAAGGTAAGTTACCTGGTAATCTATAACGTAGGAAGTTTTTTTTGAGAAATCTCTGTGACTCTCTTGAAAACAGCAGATCGTGTTTAATCATCGCCAATAAGCTGTATAGTAGATTTGGCACTCTGCCAAAAATAAACACCAAGAAATTTTCTTGTACACCTTATTTTCTACTAATTTTCTAAAATTATTAATGCTGCTGTGACGTAATTTATGACATGAGGAGGCTTTTCATTGAATTCCAGGAAAAAGAACTTTATTTCAAAGGGCTAAAACGTTTACCTCAGTTTTGGCAGGAATCCAAGTCGGGTTCAAGAGGAAATTCTGGGTTCTTTTTGAAGAAAAATAACCTGGTTCAAAAGATTCAAATTTTTATGTGTCTTGGCAGCAATGCGAAACATTGGTGTCTTAATGTTATACTCAGCAAGCTGTTTACCTTCTGGGCATTTTGTTCCTCCAGGCCAAGTGTAGACTCAGAAACGCAAAGCGTCGCATAGGCGTTGCATGCGGGCGCCTCCATGGGTCTATGGACGTCTGCTCCTTGATAAGCCTTCTGTTTCTATCAGTATAGCTATAGTTTTTGCATAGCAAGTGGCAACGATAGTATCGCAGTCGCCTTATACACGCGACGCAACCGCAGCGCAGCAAGATAAACGATTCGATATATCTCTCTAATGTTCTACTCACAATCAGCGCTGAATTTTTATATTATTAACAAGTTAGAAGGCACCGAACATTAGCAAATGCCTGTTTGAATGTCATAAAAGTAAAACCACAATAGCTGACGCAAAGCAACAAGCTGAAAGAACCTACTGTACCCCAGGAACAAGTGTAGACACAGAAATCCAGCACATGAGTTTTGAACAAAGAAGCAGAGTACCACCAAATAATAATATGCTGGTAGTTACATACAGCGCCTGGGAGTCACATACGCACCGCGCGACATTTCTGTGTCTACACTTGATGTGGGGGTACAGTATATAGCAACAGAATCAAAAATTTCGATGAAATAGGTTCAATATGGTTACAGAAACAACGGAATTTAGCTAACATGCAATTTGATGCAAAGCCAAAACGAGGATATGTTGGTCACGCACAACAAAATACCCTTCAATGAACATTAATATGACTAGTATACAAGATCACAAGAGTTAATTTCTTACTATACTTAGCAGAAGAAGAGTTGTTCTGAGCTCAATACTCTTAAGCACAATGCTGTGTATAGATTTACAAGAGGCGACAGACCTGCTGCAGATGCAGGCAAGTGGGCAGCGAGAGGGTCTCGAGCTGGAAATCCGAGTGCACGAACGGTTGCGAGTTGAACGGCTGCAGATAGGTGCCCATCATTATGAGGGTGTTCTTGTCCTCGGCATTCTCTCCGTTCGCTATGGCCCTCTCGTTCAGACGCCTCTGGATCATGACGAGCAGCTCAGCGTCCACGTCACGTTCCTCGAAGTTGTCTGACGGGGCGTAATGCTGCAGGATGGCTATCACCTAAAAGAAAAAAAAAACGGTAAAGTCGAGGGAAAAACGGAAAAATAGCGTTTACAGCAAAAAAAAAACAAGAAAATTCCAGAAATTCACCTGTCGCGGTTTCAGTTTGCTTGTCATCTCGCCACACAGGGTGTCAATGTTCGACTCGTCTTTCCTACTCTGAAAAAAAGAAACATTAGGAAACCAAGGTCTAAAAATTCATTGTTTGAAGATTCCAAATTTTTTCGAAACGAATGAATATCGAAATTATTCGCTTCAAAAATTTTTTCGCGAATAAAAAATATCAAGTAAATTCTTTCGAACAGTTTTTGCTTTTAAAATACACCGATCATATTTATTGCAAAAAATCGAACAAATGGATATCGAATGATTTACTCCGGAAAAATCGATCAAGTGATCATCGAAGAAATTTTCGAGCTAAACTTTTTTGAATGAATAAATTGCGAATAGATTTAAAATTTCCTTCTTTTTCGAGTAAAAAATTTGTAACTGTTAATAGTAATTTGAATCTGAATAAAATGCCATTTTAAATGACAAATGCTCGAACTTAGCTACTCAAAAATAGGAATTTTCAGATATCCGTTTCTAAATAAATTTAATGGTTTTTTTTATTTTCGAAAATTGATCAAGCTCGAGCATGAGATTTTTGAAATGAAAATTGAAACTGGAGCAAATCCAAGGGTAAGACCCCTAAAACATTAAAAATTTGAATAAATTCGAAAATGGATTTTTCAGGTACCGGAATTCTAAATATGTGCGGGGGTTCGGTTTTTTTAAATTGACAATTCGGAACTTTCTGAAAATTCAGTTACCGAATTTACTCAAAATCAAAGGTCTCAAATATTCGAATATTCCAATTTTTGCTCGATTTATTTATTCATTCCTATACATGCTGTCATCTATTGACGTGAGACAAATAAAGGTGCTAAAAGTAACCAAAATAACCGAAAAAACAAGATAGAAATCCAACCTGTAGTAAATGGCACGCTTGTACAAGCGGTTCCAGCGCTTCACGATATGCTCCCAGGCCCTTGGAGAAGAGCCAGGATTGAATTTCAGTGACATTGTGCCTAAAAGAGTTTTACATAATCTATGCTAGTAAAGAAATCATGAAAATATTCTAGGAAATTAGCTGAAACTATTAAACCTAGACATACGGATATAGTTGGTCCATAAGAGAGATTACGCAAAAATAGTTAGTTCAGTCATTTTTTAACATGGGTGCTGCTGTGACTTCCAGAGACAATTTATGCATTCGTCGTCCAAGACTCTTAGCAAATAGCAGACCTACTAGATTTTTCGTGCTTGCCACACCAGGCTTTTGTGCGTGTTTAGATAGGTTGAGCTCGATGGAGATCGTTTTTAAATTCTGGTGAAACCGGAATACCTGCTTAGTTTAGTAATTTTGTCATCAGCTGAGTGCAGCGACTACACTAAAGCCTTAACTCCATTTTAAAGTCCCTTAAGCCTCTACCATAGTCATGCCACCATCTTATTGCTGGTTAGGTACCTAGATAGGTTGTAGGTTTCATTTAAAAGAAAAACTATTTATAGTAAGGGAGCGCATCAAAGCAAAAAAACGAATAAGTAGTAAAGACGAAAGAAGTACTCCGGTTTCACAGGAATCTGAAATAAACAATCTCCGTCATGCTTAACCTAATCAGACGCGCACAAAAGACTGGTGTGAGAAATCATCCGTGCATCTGTGAGAAATCAATTCTAATAGGTCTTCAATCTGATAAGGATACTGTATGAGATGCTGACATAAACATGATCATGATGAATAAATGAAAATGTCAGTGAAAATGTCGATATTTTCAATATAGAAGTGGGCGGAGCTTACCCATTAAGTGAAAAAGACCAAAAATGCCGACTTTTGGTCAAAAACTTGTAAAATAAACTGTATGTATGCATGTATGGATGTATGTATGTAGTATGTATGTACGTATCGAAAATGTTGAAATTTTGAATCTCGAAGTGGGCGGAGCATATCCATTAAGTGAACATGATGACATAAATGCTCTCGTTGTAATGCTATACCAGAAATCTGCGTCTAAATGGGAATGGCCACATGAAACGAGCCATACTATGCAGACTTTCGGAAAAAATTATTTTTTTAAAATGCAACTCAAATTTCTCGAAAAATCTGAAGAAAAGAAAACGAATGGAAAAAGCGCGTTTAAAAATCCTAGAAAAAGAAAAAAATGTAAAAATAAGGCATATATATTTAATGAAGCTAACTTGATCTGAATAGCCTTCTCGAAATTACACAGCTCCTTTCTGAACATCAAATGATTCAGCGACAGCGCACAAATCCAGCTCGATATCTGCCCGAACACCTGACCCAGCAGTACCTGATCAGCTCCATAAACAGTAAGCTTCGCGTGCACATAGTTCAGCTGAACAAATAAATATGAATATTTGAAGAAAAAGTATGGAAAATTAGCTCGAAAAGGTGAAAAGTAAACAGACGAAGTTAAGCAGATCGTCGAGACCCTTCTTCGCTGCTTCTCTCGACATTTCGCGGCTTTGCTGTTTGACACCTGGGACACCAACATCGCTAGTGGTTTCGTGCTGGAGGATTCCCGGTACTGAAATTTCGGATTTTTTAAATGTAAATCTTCTCAAAAAGAATAAAAACGAAAATCCGTGGAAAATTTACCAATTTTCGGGCTCAAAATCGGCTCTACAGCTCGCTTCATGAGATTCTGATAGCATTCCTCCACCCGCAGTCGCAGCTGCTCTCGAATTGGGCTAATATCAAAGGACTGCAGACGATGGCTGTTTTGCTTGTCGGTATTGGCTGCGGTCCATTCCTAAAGACATGTCGCCGCGTCAAAAGTATAAACACTGCAGGTTACCAGGGTAAGGTTATGGTAGTCTCACCGGCTCAGCTTTCTCGCCGCTATATTGTCGCAGCAGATTGAATAGCCTCCATGTGTTCACCAACCATAGCGACAATACGTCCATATCATGCGAACGCTAAACATATTTATTGATCGATTTCTTTCCACTGCAACTCAAGTTCATAGTCCACTTAGAGAAAGTACATTTTAAGAGTTTTAACCTTGAACAAAGGTCATGCCGATGTATTTCGAGTGCATGGACGTAAATGGACGCGAAAGTTTAGTGCGAAATTGCCGAGTTTTGCGAAAAACACGAGAATTACGACTGTTTGTACTTAAAGGACATAAAATCCGGAAAGATTGGAAATCTCCGTCAATTTTTTCTCCTTCGACAAATACCTAGGAGTATGGAAACGCAGTTCTGCAAAAAATCCGTTCTTCTAACAACAAAATTCTACGAACAAGTGATAAGAAATACAAGCGAGAACTGGTCCCCAAGCCTATTCGATGCCATTAAAAGAACAACTATTTGATAAAGGCCCACAAAAATAACGGAGATATCGGGCACGGCTTCAGCGCGAAACAATGCATAGGGCTGGGGACTGATCGTGAGGACGAGAGAGAGAGAG
>KN552517.1:4907-17028 GCA_000797555.1 Oesophagostomum dentatum
GGAGAAATTTCTGCATTTTTCTGGTTTTGCAACGGAAAATTGCTGGTTATAATGCTTATTGTTCATTGTTGTTGCCCTGGAACAATTTATTCAGTAATTTTCTTGTTACTTTATTGCTGCAAAGCACTTGCGTCAAGCCTCCACAAATACTATTTTTCGAAAAAGGACAAGAACGACTTCAGAAATTTCTTAGTCGTCCACTTATTGCTGCTTAGCCTTCTAGAAAACTGCATAACCAAATAAGCGTTTTTAGCCACTTCACAAGTGCCTGAATTGGTTCTAGGAAAAATTTTTCTGTAACAGGATTATAAACCATGAAAAGAAATGCTTCGGAATTGGCAGAAACATTTTTACAATCCGAAAAAGTCTCTGCTTCCATAAATCAACAACAGTCAGGCGTGGTTGGTGTAGACAAGTCTCCTAATGCGATCTAAGTTCCCATTTTACGCTCACTGCATGACAGAGCTATAACAGCCGTAACGTCTGTTTTTGCTTTACTGACTATTACGGATGTAATGGCATCAAATGTCAGATATGGACTTGTAATTTTTCATACTAGGCCTTAATTGCTGCATAATTTCATGAGTTTTTAAAAAAGTTTTAACAAATTATCACCCTGACTTTCGCTTTTTACATCACTAATTTCGTGCTCGTAAAAGCTCTGCAGCATAAATATTGAGCACAAAAATCGGGACTTTTTACAGACAGCATACGGAGATTCAAGAGTTTTTTCCTGGAAATATGATAATCATTAAATAATACTGCTCATTTAAATTTGTTTCGATACCGTTGAAAACTGATAGCATGCACATCGATTTGCGTAGATTCGCTCTCCTGTAATCGCAGACGTGTCGGTTGCGTCGAGTTGCTATCCCATCGATTGGCGTTGCTCGAAGTTGTAGATGTGCAAGTACGTCAAGTTGCTATTTCACCGACTTACTATGTGAATGTTGTGGATGTCTCGGAGTTGCATCGAGTTGCAATCGCATCGGCTGGCATCCTTGGAGCTCAAGATGTCGGACTCGCATCGAGTTGCTATTTCATTGTTCTTCTCCCCAATTGCAGATGTTCGAGTTGCATCAAGTGGCTATTGCAATGATTTGCTCTGCTGAGTCTTGAAGTTGTGAATGTCGGAGTTGCATCAAGTTGCTACTGCATGCTTTCCTGAAGCAGTAGATAGAGGAGTTGCGTCGAGTTTCGAGTTGTATCGAGTTGCTATCGTACTCGTACTGCTGAAAAATTTGCTGTACACTGCAGCAGAAGTAAATCCCATCAGCAAGATTATCCTCTTTGTTTTTACCCGGAGATTTTACGTCGCATATGGTGCCATGTCGTTTGTGCACTCCGTGCGCCTCCCTGCACTGACATTCGGAGGTCACTCTCGCCATTTCGGCTGCAATAAAACTCGTAAAATATACGGGTCGAACTACTCCACTTGTAGATTGTGGTTTGCAGCTGCAGAACTGGATCATCTAGCCAGCAGCAGTGACAGCGTGTGGACGAAATTGTGCGTATCTTTCTTTCTGTTTTTAATATCAATTTATTTCTGTGATTTGACGAATATCAAAATTTACGAGTTGCCACGTACCGAAATAGTTTAAGCTTTCGATAAATGTTTGCAATGTGCTCAGCTCATTTGGTTTAGCCTCGATAACATCCGATTAGATTAGACATCTGAAAATTGATTAGTCTTAAAAAACTAGCATCATCTAAGACAACTTTCTTGTTCAGTTTTCCGTTTTTATTATTTCTGCCGCTAGAAGCTGCTTCTATCCTGAGTGAATTTTCTTCTCGAGAATTTAGCCCATTTAGCCATCTTACAGAAGGCTGAAGTCGTGCGTCCAGACCGCATACAGCTGA
Source organism: Oesophagostomum dentatum (assembly GCA_000797555.1). NCBI lineage: Eukaryota > Metazoa > Nematoda > Chromadorea > Rhabditida > Strongylidae > Oesophagostomum > Oesophagostomum dentatum. The sequence goes on from KN552517.1 coordinate 6,768, forward strand.
ATTTTCAAAAATTTTGATATTCCTTCTTACATTGCTATTCTATGATTCGTTCATTGGCTGATAAGCTCATAAACTGACTAACCATCTCCTTCTTTTATAATATGCAGACCATAATCTATCGATTTTTTTCTTACGAGTTCGCTGATTACCGTAATTAGGAGTGCATATACAGCAAAAGCTTTCTGTACCTTCGTCAAACTCTGCAATTACCATGGAAACACAAAGTCTAATACTACATGACTGCGATTACGGTTTTTTGAAGACAGCAAAGGGTATCTTTTGAGAGCTTCGTCTAATCGAAGGTTTCGTCTGTGCGTATTCGATTACTCTATTGCAGTTCTTCCTCAAACTCAACCGATTATGGCCTTAAATACTTCTTATTAGCGACAATTCAATAAACACTTTACTTCCTCGATGCTACCTATTTTCGATCAAGAACTGGCTTCTTTGCGAGCCTAATTTGAAAAAAAAACCGGTTCTCGAGAAATTCAAACCAAGCGCTTTGTTTTCTGAAGAATTATGCAGGCATACTGAATTGTTGAACTAGGAATTCGCAGAAGCCCAAATGCTGTTAGCGACTAGCTCAGGCCTAAGCTTAAGTTAGGACCTTTTTGTACGTTAGGTAACTCAAGTGGTCGCTCTTAGCCTCAAGTGGCAATTCGCTTTCGCTGAATTCTGTAGAGCATTATTAAGCGAGTGCACTAAGCTCCAGCTTAATGGACCCTTTTGCGCTTCCCTGCAAATCCTTAGATTCCATGCCTCTTTAACAACGCACCCTTCAAGCGGCGCCTTACGTCATCTGTTTTTTCTTGCGTTTGTCAGAATTATTCACTATTTCCTTTATAGCTTGGCCGGCTGGATGCCATTTGGAGAATGAAATGCTCAGAGAGATTCTCAGAGCTCTCAAAATCTTCTTTCTGCTTCCAACTTCTCAATCTTTAGTGGATTAGGGTTTTTGCCATTTTCATTAGGAAAGAGTTTTCACTGGACTCGTGCTTGACAGATTATCGACTCGAGTTGCGTAGCTATGCAACACCTTATCAGGCAGTTTGTCACACCGTTGCAACTTCCAATTCTGTGGTAAGGATATTTGGAAGTGGCACGAAGTTGCGCCGAGTGGCTAACTGTCAAAGTTGCATCGTTGTGCAGAGTGTGGCAAGCGCAACTCCTTGGCAACTCCTCACATCGATGCAACTCCCACCACCATCTCATCTGTGTAAGTTGAGTGGAACTGGTGTGGCGTTGCATCGGAGTTGCATCCTGTCAGAAGGTTGTTTTTTTTGCACTAGATCGTGCCGTTGTGCAACATGGTGAACTTTCAACAAAACAAACTAAATGGAAATTCTTGTTAAATATAAAAATTACCGACTTTGATATGGTTACTATTCGATGAAACTTACTTGTAAATTATTTTTCCAACGTCTCCGCTTTTTATTTCTTACAAAGCACAAGCTTTTCCATCTTGAATGCCGGGCTTGCAAGTTTCCTCAAGCCCGGAAATTTTCCGTTACAACATAAGTGGGGAGCATGCAGCTTTGTTCCCGGACAAGAGTACATTCCCGGGCTTTCAGGGCTTCTCTGAAGAGCTCCGAGAAAGTGGAAATCTGCAGAAACCGTGTTAAATTGTATACTGCAATTGGAGTTCTGCGAAGAACTGTTTGCAGGTATTGCGGAGACATCCATCTAAGTTCATCAAGTTGCTATTTTATTGCACTGGAGTGGAAAGCTATGCGGAGAGCATTGTCCTGAAGTTTTAGAAAGATTTTCCAAAAGCTGTTTTGATGCTGGAATAGCGTTAGGCGCGAGGTCCTAAAAAATAAAAACGCTAAATGCTTCTTTTTTCACCCCTCACACCTTCCTTTTTGTTAACGTACATATGTTGTTTGCACTTCTACCCAGTACTTAACATAATAAGGAGCACAAGAAGGGGCCTTAACTGTTATTTCTCGATTGACAAGTTGTATTTAACCTGGCTCTTGACATATTAAACTCTTCGATTTCATTTCTTACCTTGGTGTCAATTTGGGCCAGTTGCAAACAAGTTTTATAAAATTAACTTCTAGTTACATTACTTTTTTACCGTATTCCAGATGGACTCGGCTGAACCCAAAGTTGGCACCGAGGGGGCATGAGGCAATACTAAATTATTATGAAAACCATAAGTCATAATTTTCCAAGTCCTGTTTTCCTATTTTGTGACACATTTTAGCAATTACTATAGAAAAAGCTCGTTTTTCTTGGACTGGCGGATTAGTAATCTGTAACTCTCATATGATATGAAGCCTCGTATATATTTTACGATAAATCATTGCTTCTCGTTAATGCCAGTCAAATAATGTGAACTTAGCGCTCAGGTCCACACCTAAAGTTCGTGTTGCTGTTAAGCTATGGGTAACTAGACCGACCAACCAGAAGACGTTTGTCTTCGTGAGCAGCATAGGATTGCTGATTAAGTGGACTACCGTATGTCCAGTGCAAGGAATACGATTTCTACTTTGAAGTCTTCTCCCTACGTCGTCATTTAAAAAACGAAATAACAGAGGCTCAGTAAGATCCGTTCGTCTACTCTTGCTTACTGAATTCGCTGATGAGGTCAGCGATCTTTACGAAGCATAAAGGGAACGTTTTCTTTTCGGAAATCGCTTTTCTCCAATGTAAACTAGTAATGATAGCTGGAGCACGATTTGCTTCCACATTTCTTTTTTCCTTTATTACATCTCTGCTTTTGCTTTTAGCCCTAATCGCATTTCTTCGTTCTATTTCTGTGAACTCTTTCGCCAGAATTTGATTTCTTTTGCAATACGATCTGTGTGGATATCCGTCATGTTAGTTATTTCGCAAGGAATCAAACTTCAGCTTGAAATTTTCATATTTTCTGGTAGATGAGTCCCACTAAATCCTCGTAAACTCTTTTCCAGCTTGACTCCACAAGAAAACATCGCTAAACTTAAACCCGCTCGTTCTTTTATTGCTCGTAAAACTGCAGTTGCCGTGGCCTGCTAGCGAGGTTGACAACTCCAGATCCTGCTTTGCATCAAAACCATAAAAATTCTCTCTTTTTTCGTTGATTTCCTTGCATTTCTTCTGACGTTAAAGGCTCTGTTGCTTCCAACCTTTCCACCTGGGAATTTTCCTAGTAAAATGTGAAAAACAGGACTCGAAAAACGAAAAGGTTGTGCTTATGTTGGAGAGGATTCTCGTTTTAACTCAGAGCAAATGTCACTTTCCGAAGATTTGTCGACTTTTCGCTACATACCTTCCTTGCATATTTGCTTTGAGAATTACGTCACTGAAATTTTCAATTTCCTTTTGAAAGTTCGCTAAACCTGGCATTCTGCTACCTATACCATAAGTCACGATCGTCCAAAGTTCGAAATTTGTTCTGCCTTCCTTAGCTTGTCCTGTTCCGGAACAGTCAGAGAAGACAGTATTTTGTCCGTCCAGTCTGATTCCCTGCTACAAGAAGTGCTTCATTGGTATTTCTGATAGTAATATGCTAGCAAAGCACCTGTTGAAGTCGTAAAACGTCTGTAGGCTATCAAGTCCTAATAGTTTTCCTGAGTGGTTTGCAGAAGAAGTAAATGGGTTCAGGAAAATGTCTTTGATGGCTGTTATTATCTACAGAACTAAGAAAAGTCAGTCTGTTCGCCATAAATTGACAGCCTCAGTAGCCACTCCATACAAGACATTACCTCGTGTTGCTCCTCAAGACCACTCTTACTCAACAGTACTCCGGTTCCCCTCGTGTTGCTCCTTAACACACGCGCTATCTCGTGTTGCTATTTAAGGCGGCTCCTATTCAGTACTCTGACGCTGCCTCGTCTTGCTCCTCAAGGCGGTTTCTGTTCAGCAGCGCTCCAGTTATCCCATGTTGCTCCTCAAGGCGATTATCCTCACTACTCACTGCTCTACCTCGTGTTGCTCTTCAGCTCGACTCCTGTTCAGCACCGCTCGCGCTACCTCGTGTTGCTCCTCACGATGTCTCCTATGAAATCTCAACTTCTACCGCGGCTCTTTACTGACTGAGAGCGCCAGCCTCCGCGGCCACAAGTAGGGTGTCACAATTTCGCGCTATTCACTAAAGTCTCCTCACCGCGTCGTGTTTCTTCCTTTTTCGGCCAAAGATCACCCAGACTCAAACGGAGAATGGAGAAAACGCCCGCGGACTACTAGTCACTTCTTGTCCATGTCATATAGTGGCATTTAATTACAGGCCCATGGGACACTTTGTCTGAAATGATTGAGGGCGATAGTTCGGACAGAATCTGCTAGATACTTCCGGGGGTGAGGCTTCGGTGGCTTGTGTAACAATAGCACTGCAATGTTCTAATCTATCCTATTCATTCTACAGTACTCATCAGCTTTATTTTTAAAAGCTCTACCCTTTTTTACTTTTTTTGTTTACCATTTGCATTCTTTTTCATATTCCTACTATATTTTTTCAGCCAGTTTTTTAAATATTATATTTAGAAAAACTTTTATCTCGCTACTTTTCGTAAAATCGAACAAAAGATAGATGGAAGGATAAACCACTGGACCACCACTATTTCTTAGTAGGGGACATAGAAAACCCAAAGTGTTCAGGCAATTTTGGTTCATTTGGCGCTAAGGTGTCAAAAATCCCGCTTATTTTGGCTCAGATTCAGAATAACGGGAAAATTGAATATTATTTATAGGAAGGAACAGATTTCAGCTGAGAAACTTCTCGATGTGACGGCACTACTGGTTAGGTGCATCTAGAGAGCATACCGATGGAGAACCTCCATTTCCTATATTCTGAAGTAAAACTGACAGCTTTTCTTACATCATATCTCAAAAGAGACAAAAATTTCACTGTACTTCGGGGTTTCTCCTCTTGGCGCGCATTTGCTGAATGGCTATTCTTTGTGGTTCTGTGAACTCAGTAGCCTCTGTGCCTTAAAACTTTTTAAAAATTCTAGTCTTAGGCTTTTTTGAACTCCTTCTAGCAAATTTGTTGTTCGATATTAGATTATTTTTGTGCTTTTTTCAAGCTTCATCTATACCTGCCGTCCTCGCTGTCGGCTATGCATGCCAGTTCTCGAGCTATGCAGCTTGGCGTTGGCATTTAACGACAAGTTGTTCAGCCTTGAGCGTACATTTGAAGAAATTCGTGCTACGACTCGTTTCCTTCAAAGAGTCGTTTCTCAAATTTTAATGCGAAATTTTATCGCAAATCATGCTATTACTACATTGTAAGTCATCTTACGTCGTCCTAACTACCAGACTAGCTAAGATCCTCTCAAAAGCTTGACTCTCTCCGAATCTTTTGCGGAGATGTTTTCCACACCATGCTGAAAGCGGCTTCCTGATGCATATGCGCTGCATTCATCTTCACTGAAAAGACTGAAAAGACTAGGAAATCTGTCGAAGCCGTCTTCAAGTTGCGGCTTGTTTTCTGTCAACGTCTTCAAGTGTTTTCTTAAACAAACTGCATGCCTTCTCGGTTTTTTTTCAGCTACACCCTTTATCTGGATATGTAAAGGAAGCTCCACTAGTTGCGACTCATTGAGGATTGGCGCTAGCCCTTTGGGAACAATAATTTTTCGGAAGAAATTTGTATTCTTCCTCAGGCATTCCTCAGCGTTTAACGTAGCTAATGTTTAACTTTACTTTTAAAATAATTACCTAACTTATGAAATGACCGTAAGTTAGGAGCACTTCAGACAAAGTGTACTTCATTTTGTTCAATTTTTTCGTGCTTTTGGGTCTGAAACGGGTGCGTCACTTTTTCCTACATTCCATGTTTGAGGCAAACAGTTTTTTCAGCAGATGTTCTAAGATTTTTGACTAGCGAGACATGTCATCGGGAGGATCGGCACTTGTCATAATCATTTTTTCTGGAATTCGGTTGTCATGGTTGTCGTTATGCGAAACCTCAAGGAAACGCTTAGTCGAAAAGTGTAATTTTAACTTTAAGTTAAGTTCATTTTTGCAGTCCATTCTTATTAGCTTGATATGCTTTATCAGAATTTTTTCTACTTATATTAATGCTGTGTGATTTTTAAAATCCGAAAAAATTACGTGAGCGTAAAGTCAGCTCAGAACTTTGAAACCTAGCTTAGGTTTTTTTTGCAGTCTGCTCCTGACGAAGCGTATGTTCTCTGTGCAGCGCTTCTTGCCAGGTTCTTCACAGACGTTTTTCAAACTCGCACTTGTCTTCTCATACTCCTTTGTCCGTCTAGTCGTATGCTGAGCTTCTTCAGCTTGCTGTAAGTGGTACCACACTCTTGGTGTTGTGCTAAATGTTCCACTAATTATTCTTTCTCCAATTACATTAATGGAAGCTGAAATCGGAAATGAACACCAGTACGAAGCATTGATTGCAATTTTCCTAAAAAGGAATCGTCGAGGAATACGCAGTGTCATAATTGTAAGCATAAACTTTATGAGGATTTGTACGATATACTAAGTTTACCGAGATGCTTATCATTCGCGATTTAAGCGAGGTTAGAGGGGGTGTATTTTTAGCAACATTATAGCAACTTGGCTATTTTTACAGCCCCAGAGTACGCAACTTGACTTTACGCGCAAAGTCAAGTTGCTGAAATAGCAACTCGGCAGCTGGCAACTTGGGGCCATTTTTGCGGCCCCAGGGTATTTTAGCAACTTGATTTTATGCGTAGAGTCAAGTTGCTGAAATAGCAACTCGGCAACTTGGCAACTTGGCTTTTGTCACTGCTCCCATCGCAACTTCGTAGCAACACCACCCTAGCGGCAACTGCAACAAAGCGAGATTCTTGTTGAGATTGATGCAGCTTGAGCTTGAACAGTAACGCCAATTCAACGTTACATCTTGATTCTTTCGAAGCTCGTTTTTAAATTTAGCAACTCCTGCTCTGTTGCAATTACATTGTCGTGTGTCGTTCCTCAATGGCACTGTAGCGATTCTAACCAGAGGTGCAAAGACAAACCGTCCTCTGTAATGATCGGCTCATTCGATTTGTTCACCTAGAAGCTAACCTTGGATAGTTGAACCGGAAGCCTTCACCGACTCGAATAAAGCTCGGTTCGGATTCTCTATCGGTTAAATTACTGCAAGTGTCCGATAATAAAGGGTAGGGTTTATTTATGGTCCTATCAGAGGCGATGATGTCAAAGCACATCATATGGATAGCTTTTTCCTTATGGAATCTTAGTTATGCGAATTCACATCATCGCTCTCTAAAAACAGAAGAATAGGTATGATTATTTCTGAGCCGCTGTTCTGATTGACTCTGTACTTCATAGCTTGAAATCAGTAGTTAGTCAGAGTATGCAAACATGGTCTTCAATGCTTTCCGTAAACATACACATCAGATCAATTCTAAACCATTACTACGCTAGTCTGGAAGTTTTGAAGCACATCAGTTAGTACATCAAGATTGCGCCTCTGACGCCAGCATGTTCAATGCTTTCCATCCTCCACTTTTATCAACACACACACTTGAATAATACACGAAGTTTCAGATAGTTTCCAAGAAGACGAGATTTTTCTGTTATTAGCTGACTTTCCTGGAATTTCATTACACTGCTTTGTCATCCTTTCATCTTTTTTCAGCAGAGTAACAGACAAGAGCAGTCTAGCCGGCTTCCCTTTTTTCATGCATCCAATCTGCCATGCAATACACACCGTCTCTTCCGAAGACCTGAGGCGCTATAAGATATAAAAACACTTATTATTAAGACCTTCGGCTTTGGCTGTATATTTATTCATAAAAGTTAACAGTGATTTTGATCCCAGCTTCTAGAAGTTTTAGGTCTTAAGCGCGGGGGAAACTCTTTTCAAGCATTAGACTAAAAATCCTTTATCGCATTTCAAAATTTTGTGATGTCTGACATTTAAGGTCAGTTGATAGGATTTGACATAGCATTTTGAATAGCATCATTAGCTAAGGAAGATGGATACAAAGGCATCAGTATTATATTTATACTTGTAGCTTTTACCTAGAAGCACTACTTCAAGGAGCACTTACTGAAAATTCAAGAATCAAAGCTTTATTCCGCGTATGTTGAGGCTTTCAGGCACATTTCATCCATACTAGAATGAGTACAAGTATCATATGTATGTTGGCAAATCAGCTGAAGGACTTTTTGCCACCAAAAAGGACCAGTTTACGTCCTGCGGCTGAATGTGCATTCTTATTTGAGGAAGTGTACTACAAGCGCTAATGTTAGGCCCCTACAATGCTTTACACTGATGTGCTTTTTAGAAAAAATTCCTTACGAGCATTATTACACCAAGCCTCACTGCATCTAGGCGGTGCTGGATTCTCCCATGGGACCAATGCTTCAAATCTGAGGATTTGTTTTGATGTGAAATTATGTCCCTCCTAGTTGACACTTACTTTCGCTATCACCTGATGTTATAGGATACTCTAACTAATAATCTGGAAATCAACTGAGTGCATTTTGCGCCTGTTCAGACACAGCTAACTATACTTCGATTTTCTTCTAGAATTTCGTGAGTTTCGGATTTCGCAAGTTACGAACCATGTGTTAGGATGATTATTGTCAAAAATATTTATTCATTTTTAACGCCCGAATTTTGAAGCTGTTTTGGTGTCAAAATATGATGCATACCAAATATATTAAGCTTGCTCTCAGAAGTGGATTCTCATGCCATCTCTGAGGCCATACTCCGGATTTATGGCTGATGGAAAAAAATAGATGAAAAAAGCTAATCAAGTCGCTTTAACGGCTTTTTGGCGGTGAATTAAGGTGAAGCCGTAAGCACCAGACAGCGTACTAACTCTATAATAACTTCAGACGTAATCTTTTCTTCATCCTAAGTTTCGCTTCATCGAGGTGGCAATATTTCGGAAAGAATTCGCCTAATTTACCTGTTGTCAGTATACATTTTCTTCACATTTTGAAGTACATCGTTCTATGTCATTCTTTCATTTGAAAGCCTGGGCATTTCAGTATATCACTGAATGCTCATCGAAATATAGTCCTTGGAAATCTGCAACAGCCTATCCAGTGAATTCTTGGAAGGTCAAAGCTGGCAAGGTAATTTAATCCATCCTAACCTCTTGAGCCATTCGGAAAATAGAACGGTCCCGAAAACTCAATTTTGCACGAAAACAGCAGTTATTTTGAGGCATTTTGCCTATTATTATCCAGAACTACTTCCAACAATTTAAGCTAACTTTTTTTTATTGCTATCCTCTGTTTCTGTCGCATCTGAACAGCTACGGGCGAAGTGACGGCAGAAGCCCTTAAGCGCATATTCTAACTGGAATTTTTGAAGCTTCTTTGAATCCAATAATTTCTTTGTAAGTCGCCTAAGCAATACGCTCTTATCGTTAGTAGCAACGTGAAATCAACTTGGTTCGTAGCAACTTCTCATCAACCTCGTATTACTGCAACTAGAAGTGACATAATTTTAGCAACTCCATAGCAACTTGAACGTCAGCGAGCGCAGTTTCATAAAATTCTCAGCAGCCTCACCTTTATAGCAACTCCAATGCTGTATCATTCTTGGTAACACCATGGCAACTTCAGTAGCACACGCAAAGTTGAAGCAACTTGCTTCTTAAGTTCACACCACTTCAGCAATTTTATTGTACTACCCCACTTCACGTGCAACTTCAAGACTACATAGCAACACGGTTTTCTGAGGGGCTTGCTGAAGTTGCTTGCTTTACTAGCTTCGGTTTGTACCAAGGCTGAGCGGAAGCAGGTTTCAAAACTTCCGAAACCGAAATTCGGAAGTCGAAAGTGCCAAAAACACCGGAAGTCGAAAATAATCGGAAGTCGGAAGTCGGAAGTAGAGCTCTCCACTTGGAAAGATGGACAAGCTGACAATAAATTTATAAAGTAATTGGTATGCAAAACTAACACTACCCAATACCATGTAAACCTCAAGCACCAAAATTACCGAATTAACGATTAATTAGGCGTAACGGTTTTAGGAATGTCACATCCTATGGGAGTAGGCAAAAATTACAAAACGGCCCTTCTACAGTGTTGAAAACTTCCGAAAACTTCGGAATTTGATCGTGTTGCTCTCTTGTCAGAATCTAGTGTCAACACGAGCAACACGAGCTACCCACCACGTTATGGCAACTTGGCTCCAAAAACTTTCTTTACCAGAAAAAAAATTTCTGGTTTTACTGCTGCCTCTCCGTTTTTCTCTCAAATTTAATATTAGTTCAGTGGAAGTTTCTAACAAGAATGACATTCCATTTTCTCGGAAAATCTTAATATTTCAGCGCATCATTCTCATTAAAGGAGCTCATTTCAGAATGATATATCAACA
>KN552524.1:0-16052 GCA_000797555.1 Oesophagostomum dentatum
CCACGCCAACGAAAACATTAGCCTTTACATCTCCGGCTATGTTTTTGTTTCTTTTTATTTCTTCCGCCTTGCGGTTTAAAAAGGAGATGGTCCTACAGTTCTTTTTCGGAATGCAGTTCCACATTTTTCTTCTGTTTTCTTTTCTTATATGAGGTGCGATTTTAGAAAGTATGTAAAAATACACCCGAAATTTACAGAAAAAAATTTGCATTTCAAATCAAGCATGAACAGATTTACACTTAATGCACTTTACCTGCAATATTTCAATAAACTTCATGGTAAATTCGTCCCAGAAACGAGGCTGTTCGATCTGTTGGGCTTTTATGTCTTTAAAGATAAGCTTTTTCCGGATGTTGTTCCCTAAACTTGTAGTAGAGTCCGGTTATCTCCAGTATGTAGAGGCTAGTTGACCAAGATTTTGCCAGCTTTTTAAGCTCTGACGGAAATGAACTCGGCTTTGAGCACGGTGAGCTTATTGTTAGGAAGAGATCCGACGAAAAAATTGTCAGCAGAACTTTGGCAAGAGCCACCAGCTTCTGAGGATATTCAGCTGACCCCATTGCAGAAGATATTCAAAAACTCTCAAGAATTATCCCAGCAGTTCCTTAACTGTATAGGATACAAAAACAAAAATCAACTCCAAAGCAGCAGTAATTTCCTTGAAAAAATCCGTGATTTAAAACGAAGAAGCATTCGACTTTTCTAGATCAAAACGGTGGGTGGCGGCTGAGCAGTAGGTCAATAATGGCTAACAACCCTCAACCCCCTATTTCGTGAACCTTCTTCTCAGCTGAAACTAACTCTCTCTCAGCTCCCTACGGCGAGAAATGCTTTCAAACAGTATATTGAACATTGTTTCCTTTTTCTTTCGCTTTTTTACAGTATATTGTGCCTTTCCCACGCGCTAGTATTAAGAATCCGCGTTCTAGCCATGATTCTTTCTTTTTACATATCTGACGCCAACTGGCACAACTTCTAGGTTGCTTCCAAGAACCTTAGAAAAGTTTCAGCTAATATTTCTGCGTCTCATCACATGTGTGTTATTCCACGCAAGAACTTAGGCGGAGTTGAAGACCTAAGGCTAGGTTTTGGCTGAATAACGGCGGGTTGTCTTACTTTTCCTCAGCCAAGTTCCATCTGTTAGCACAGCTTGCTACTTTATATTGGGAAGTGCCAGTTTAATTCAGGTGAGGTAGTTGGATTTCAGCGAAGAGTTCATTTAGGACCATCTTCGCTGAGTGAACTTTACTGTGGGCCATACTGAGAAAATCTTAGAGCTGTCGGCTCCGAAATCGTCACTTGTGGCAAAGAAAAATGGGGATAAGTTCTTCATGCTTATAATACAGGTGGGCAACAATTATGTGTTTATGTTTTTGAGGGCTAATCCTCGTAGCCGAAATCTAGACAAGAGCAATCAAGGGCTATCTACGAAAAAATCGTTAAAATGGATCAGTTTGTTGGATTTCTCTCTAGAAAAGCACCATTTATTTATTATTTATTATTTAGATACTTGAGGTATAGGTCACAGAAAATAATCCCCATATCCTCCCCACAGTGGCGGTCGCAGAAATTTTTTCGGGGGAGGGGGAGGGACGCCGTTCTCAAACAGAAAGTAGGCGGGGCTGGGTGCGAGACCAAAGAAAAATTGATTGTAAATCTATAAAAAATATTTTTAAAAATATAGAAAAATAAAACATGGTATCTTAAATTAATAACAGAGATTATTTCACAAAAAGCGACCTTTTTCATTTTTTGCTGGACTCTGGGCCACTTTTAAACATTTTCGGACCATGACTGCACAAAGTAAGTAGAGGTAATGTTTCGGTCCACGAAGACAGAAAGTGAATGGGAACGTAGAACACGCAAAGACTTTTCCAGTTTTGAATTTTTCTGGCTCACATCCTTTTTTCCTGTATCTCAAACAGGTATTCCATGTACAATTAATGCGTGAAACTAGTTTGAGCTGTATAACGAGTCTGTGCTGTGCCATGCTTCTTTTTTATGCTGAGAAGTTACTTATTCTGCAGTAGTAATCGTATGTGACATCTTGCTGCTGTTCATAAAACGTCTTTTGTTCTGCCACAAATTGGAACATGAACGTTTTGACAACACCTCTGCCTTCACAAGACTGTATATTATAAAATAGCTATAGTCATTTGCGAGCACACGATAGGAGTTTTCTGGAGATAATTTAAGGGGTTCGAAAAGCTGGTCCTCATCCTTAAATACAAGTTAGCCTCAGAGCGTTCTCAGTTAATAGGAACGGTGTTTTCGTAAGGCAAAAAGGGGTTCTGAATATGTTTTTTTTGAAGATTCCAAAGTTAAACTAAATGAAACTGAACTAAACAAACACCAGAAAGCTGGAATTTGTAGTAGTACTCAAGAGCATATCCAAGACTGTCACCGATTCCCATCTATGGAGAATTTATCTCGAAGGCATTGAAGACTTCCTGTAGTCATAATGTCAGAGTCGATCTAAGTTGCAGCGGCTAAGTTTTTAAAAACACTGTACCACCAGAATTTGGTTGGCGAGTTTTTCTAGTATGAATATCAGCGACGGCCTGCTCTATAGCCGTACCATGTCAAGAACCTCCAAAGTCTACTTATTTTGGAGGAAAAACCTTGTCAAAAACGAAATTTCTGCTAATAAAAGCTACAACACGTCAAAGTACGGAGCGAAGAAACGGCCTAAGAATCAATGTTAGATTATTCTTCTTGCACAAACGTACCTTTGAGGGTAAACAGACGGCATGGGTAAGGCTGCCGCCCCATTACCTTTCAGAGCTTTGCCTAGAGTTTTGTTCTTGGTTGCATTGTAGCTTTTACCAGCATGAATTTTATACTTGATAAGGCTTTTTCTCCAAAATGAGTAAGTTTTGGGGGCTGCTACTATGGGAAGGTTATTCAGCAGGCTCTCGCTGACAGTCCTACCAAAAAAAACTCAGCAACCAAATTCTGATGGTACACTGCCTTTAATGAACATGCAACGTTTTCTATGCATATCACAACGAAAGTAAAAAAAATGTGGCTTTAAGCATTTATTGAAGTAATACGGTGATATAGTATGAGTATTTAAGTGTAGCTGGCCAACCCTTTCTGCATTATAATATCGTAATCCATCCTTCTGAACGCGACAGCTTTTTTTATTTAAAAATTTCAAAAGAGAAGCTCCATAGCTACGTTTTTTCTACTCTTTTCCTTACGCCTTTTTTTATGGAAGCTTCAAGTTTATTAAAGGTTTTGATAATTTCAAAAATGGAAGTGCTGCTACGAGTACTTAGATTACATTTTTAAAGATAGGCAATAGCCCATGCAAATATAAAAAGGCGATATCTCCTCAAAATAGGTATGTGTTTCTCTATCAGACCTAAAACTACTGTTATCCACGGCATGTTATGGTCCTTCAGAAGATCTTCACCAATCCCCTCCTTATGTGTGCACCATTTCGCCATCACGGTTCAATTTACCATGCCTAACCAAGTACATTCTGTGAGTTAAATAGTGGTTGACCTCCGACCTCCATTTGCAATGGCGTTCTATGCACCCTATAACCTCTTCGGGGCCAAACGAGTTTACCGTTTCTCAGTGCACGAAGACAGAAAATTTCTTCAAAAAACCAACAACTTGTAAAAACCTCTCAAATCGAGAGCTTGCATTAGCCAGGTTATGCTTCGAAGAGTTTCTTGCAGAATATTCCCGCACAGGGCCAGTTCTATTCACAAGTGCAGTCTCCTCTCTAATCAAACTCGTCGCTTGCACTTCAAATGCCAAGTGTCTCCTCCACCATATTAGCCCCAAATGCATCCTCCATGGCCGTAATTGCACCATCGCTGCTGTATTTCCGGAAAATGCACCTATTTAGCACCCGGCATGTCATATTTTCTCTATAGAGCCACATATCTGCGAAGAAGAAGGCCAAGGGCGTGACTTCGAGGAGCCGTAGTTTTATTGGCGTGAATTTTGAACTTATATCTACCTCAGATTGTTACTGTTATATGTAGGTGATGTTGTTATTGAGTCAGTAGGTGGTATACAGGTCATGGCAATGCTCCATAGACGAAAACATCCCCTACATGGTCACTGCCCCTCTTTTTCTCTTCGTTTGTCAAGTGGTCGTCCTTGGGGCTTTCTGTCGGTGAACGCGAATGATAACCCAGACGTAGAGCCATTCTGGGCGAGTTTTCTAGATACTGGACGAGTTTTCCTAGATCTATCTCGAATGAGGTTTGATCCAACTTAAATACCTCCTGATTTTTCTTCTTCTCCTAGACTGCAGCGACATACGAACTTTCCACAAGCAAATTTCCTAAGCATTTCTATATTTCCTAAATTACAGCTCAGTCACCGCTCCACTCAAAAAGCGACGTAACCATGTAACTTATATTTTCTATCGCTAATGTATATAGACATATGTCAGCATTCTCATGGTTTTTGCAACTTGTTCAATTTGTTCATACTGCGTCATCGTCAGAAATCAGATTTGCTGCAAATTCTGCAGAAATCTGGTTTTCGTGTGGGTGTTGCAAACTTTTAAATAAAAAAGGAAGCTGTGCTTTTATAAACCTGCTTTTCTCATAAGAAGTACTCTTCCCATGGATTAAGTAATCTTATTTGTTGCATTTTTGTCATCGACATAGCTACCATGGATTCAATGGCTGTTATACTTGTGGCTTTTAAAATATAGTGAACTAGTAACAATAATCGAAATTTTCTTTTTTTTAAACCGTATTCTTCTGAATTTCAAAGAACATTCGCAACCCAAGAAGGTTCGTTTTTTTCCGAGTATATAAAAGCTTTACCATCGGTTATGTCTTACATAGATGTCCCTATTTGTTCGAATATGCTAATAATCAATCTTTAGACCTTTTAGATCACGACTTCTACGAACTCTATTCTGACAGTCGATTCGTTGGAAATTAGTCAAATTTTCTAACCAGGGAGCCTTATGAATTTGATGGAATGGTAGTGAGCGAAATCAACATTACTTCATAGCCACTTGTTCGTCTAGAACACACTCCAAGTAAGAGGGGCTATTCTTTATTTACTCGGAATTGTCATGCCGGAAAACTCACCTAATTTGACTTTCAAGCTACCAAATTTTGAGTATTTTCACAGCATAAAGTAGATTTGGGTTAGCATACTCCTGTGCATGTCTATTGCATAGGAATTTTTCAAAACCAGCTAGACATTTTTTTAAAATTTGTGCTGGCAAAGCCTGAATTTCCTGGAATATTGGTAGGAAGAGGAAGCGGGGCATAAATCTAGAGGAAATGGGCGAGACCAGAGAAGAAGGCCTACCCCCAAGGTCAAGTTCTGGATTTTTCGTTTCAAGCTTTTTTCGTCGTAGTCGCTCTACAAGAGTTAGAACTGACTGCTATCTCGTCTTCCTTCTGGCTGGTCTGTACCGTATGCTGGTTTCGTTTACGTTTTCACATCCATCCTAGCAAAGCATGATCTGCATGTAGAGGCACAACATTTTTCTTTTGGTTCGTTCTTCCTGTCTTTCTGAGTTACTTCCTGTTTCCATTAACCCGAGTAAGAGGTACACGACGTACTTACGGTTTTTAAGCAGAGAACTGAAGGTTGATAGATTAAAAGAAGCGAAGTACCTGTATGTGAACCTAAGATTAGGATAAAACACCATAACGCTTCCAACCAAAACCCATAAACGCTGTTCGTTTGTTTACTCTCGTCCTAACCTCATGTCTACACATGGAATTCAAGCTCGAAGTATTTGTATCTACATTTATATGTAGATAAATCAAAATTCTGTGGGTTTCAGTGCCGCTTCATCATAAGGGTTTTGCAAGTGTTTGCATTTTAGATTGAATTCAGGCGTAAACATGTTCACGTCTGAATTCGTCTGTCTTAAGACGCTGCTAGGTGAGCTTACAACTACATATTGCTCACAAGAAGGCGGAGCTTGGCCACTGACCAACCAATCAGAATGAAGCAAATTAAATTTTTCCTCCGCGTGGACATTGGCAGCCATTCTGAGAAAACTCATTGAATCTCCTTTGTGTGGAGTTTTCGCTAAGGCTTGATAGTATGCTAATCGCTTTTATATTTATCCTATCCCTAGTTCGTACTGGTCAGTTTAGTCAAAATAAAGAAAAGTATGGAAAGTTTAGAAGTCGTGTTCTAATTGTTTAAAAAGTATTTCATATCTTAACTTTTGTTTTTGTTGTTCTTTTCTTAAGTTTTTTTCCTAGGTTTTCAGGTTTGTTATTCTTGTTTTGCATAAGCACGGTCATGCAGTGTATGGAATTTTTTTTTAATTCGTATCTTTTGTTCTTGTTTCTTTACGTGGGTCTGTGCCTACGTCTCCAATAAATAAACAAATAAATGTTCTTTTCCGTAATCTTTAGAGAAGAACACACCAAAAACCCCATTTTTGCTTCTTTTCTGCTGTTCTTAAACTAATTTCACGAAATTTTGCAGGTATATTTAATCGAGGATTAGAGGAAAAATCCCAAGCACTTTTTAGTGTTCCCCTGCCCTCTAGTTGTATTAGGAAAGAAGTGCTTCGTTTGCGAAAAGATACTAGTATATGCACCTTAATGCTAACAGTTTGAATGTCTCGAAATGAGAACACCACTGCGAATTTGTCATAAAACATCCCCACCGTAGGGCAAAGTCTGAAACTTGTTTACGGTGGAACTTATAAACCCTTTGGAGAAGAAAATTTTGAAAGGTTAGGAACCGGAAACCGCTAATCTCCACGGTTATTGTTCCCATTCGCCCTTCGCTTTCTCTAGCACTTACATTAATTTGAATGCGAACAAAGTCCCTCATTTTTACACAACAAGGAACTTTAACCTCTTGGGAATTACCCACTGTGCAGCTTTTTCGACGAGTTCAAAACGTCCCGAGTTTAGTGGCATTAGACCAGTCAAACCTATTATGCGAAGAACTGCTCGTCACATGCCCATCAACGCTAAAGGAGAGGTCAGCGTTTTTCCCCGGGAAAAACACTGATTCAATTTTGGCGCATGCGGGTGTTCGCTGTGCTGTCCGGTGGGTCTCGTGGGTTCTTCGACTGCCTTTCTTGAACGGCCAAGGCGAGGCACATTGTTCTCCGTGGACTTTTTCCGGCCGACAAACGTCAACAACACACTCGACCATGTGCCACGCACTCAACATGAATTATGAACGAGAAAACGAGTTTTCTGTGCTGTTCTCGGTCGCTTTTTGCTGTGGCAATGTAAATTCTGTAAAAGCCCACTCAACCGCTCTGAGAAACGTCGTCTCGAAAAGGAACCTGACGCATTAGTTGAGCCAGTAATTCCATTTGCGTCAAGGCTCTCCTTCTTGAGTATTGCTGGGAAAAACTCGTAACCTGCTTCCTGTTTAAACTTGCCATCCTTCAGTTTCTTGAGAAATACAGCAAAAACTTTGGAGAATTCTGTTTTCCTAGGAAATATCACTGCTGCGAAACGGCTTACTTACATACAGCTAAAATCTTCTTTTTCCTACTTCTTCCTTTGCTCCTTCTTTTTTTCTGAGATTCATTTAGCAGGATTGTAGGTAATAAAAATTCCGCTAATTGATTGATTTGTTAACCTGGAAATATGGAAGTTACCTCAAACCCTTCAACTGCACTGTTATTTCGTTTAAAAACAAGGAAAGTTGATGGATTGAACTGCTGCATAGAAATCGTCACTAAGTTGTCGATGGACTCTGAAATAGGAGCTTAGAAATGGGTGGAGGTCCAAATTTCTCGGCTCCAAATTCGTCCCTCACTGAGAAAATGACACTCGTCCGTTTGTGGACGAGTTTTCCACTTAGCTTTGCACAATGGTTAAGAGGCCATAACCACTAGATACGAATTAAATTGCAAGAGTCTTCCTTGTACTCGCGCTTAAGGGGCCAGACGATTCCGTGAGGAAGTTCGCGACGAAAAAGGAAATTCGTCCGCGAAATTGCGGGTGAGTCTTCTAGGGCAATTTTTTTTCTGTCATTAATGACTTCTGAGAAACGAAATTTGAACATCAACCCTTTTTTTGAAACCACCTTTCGGAATGTATGGAAAACCCCTGCAGCGTTTTGAAACCTGGTGCTGCCTTTAACGAATTAACGAAAGCCCTTAAAGGCACAGTCTCACCTCATTTTCGATTCTTAGATAATAACAGATTCTGCTCCGTCGTGACGCACTGATTCCAGCGATATGCGCTTTATTCGAAAAAATGGCCGAAAACCCCGTTTTTGAAGCGCAAGATCAAACTGCTTTGTACGAGTTTTCTGGCCAAAGGTTCTTACCCTTTGTCAGGCTCCTGCAAGGTCCTACAAAGAACCAAATAGTGTATCAGTACGATGGAAAGTGGGCTGTAGTAGGACCTTTCGAAAAATTCCTATGAAAGGGCAGTTAGAACGAAATTTCGCATTTTGACCTACGGGCAGCGATTAATCTCGAGCGTCAAAATCACTGCGCTGTGCGTGCAGGTTGCAATGTGACTCGACCAAATTTTGACAGGATGAGAGCAAATGAGAGCGCCCCGCCCTCACCCAGTGCTAATTTTGGCCTTTCAACCCTTTGAAAAGTGAGGTTTTTGGCAGTTTTGTCATTAGATATGTATACCACTGTGATTAGCAGCCTCCGTTGAATTTAGGTGTGTCAAAACCTCACTGATGATTTCGGGTGAGAGTGTGCCTTTAAAGCTCAGCGTTATTTCGAAAAATATCGTGAGCATGTTTGCTAATGTTCATGGAGTAAATATAATACATAGTAGGGGACTGTTTTCTATTTGTCAGTTTCCTAATAACAGGTGTCCGTTCAATATACTTTGGAGAACCGTAGATAATCTTCAGTGGTAATATTTTAGATTATAATACGAGTTAGAAACAGGAAATATAAAACATTTTACTTACTATTAGAGAGCTTTTTTCCTCTGTATAGAAACAGATTAGAAAGTCTGCGAAGGCCAGAAAGGTCCTCTTGACGAAGAACTAGCGCTGTAGCTTAGTGTTTCGTAAGTAGAACTGAAAGGACTTAGACTGTAAGCTTTCAAGATAACGCTCAAACAAAAACATTTTCTATAGCTGACTACATTTGGAGTCTTGCACCAGTTTTCGATCAAATTCGAAGATGAACTACAGTGAGTGATGAAATTTTGCTGGAAATTTCGTAGAATTAGGAGCCACTACCAAAGCTCCGCCCCTCTTTTTGACCCGTTTTGACGTGTTGATCATGTTTAATTTAACGTTTTATTCTAAAAAAAACGAAAATATGCTTCTGCATGCACGTTTGTCCCCGTAAACTCTTGAAAAAGACGTCAGAAAAGGGGCGGGGCTCCAGGATATCCTAGTTCCAGGAAATTTCGCAAATTTTTCAGATTTCGCTGTGTTTCCATTTGTGAGTGTATAAGAAATGATGGTAAGATTCTAGATATGGTAAATTTAGAAAGAAACGTGGTACCGTAAGTGTCGTCTACAAGTTTATTCAATTAGTACATAGTGCAGCCTGAAAACCAACTGTACAGATAAACGTTCTGACTAGAAATTGAATATATTTTACCTGAAATGTGGGAATTATAGGCATAGCCATGGCTGAGGTTATGATGAGATTCTCAAGACTACATCTAACATACGTTCGTGTGTGATATCTTTTCTCTCTTCTATTTTTTCTCCAAAATACTTGCTGAAGCCTTCCTCAAGCTTTCGATCTTTCACCAGAAGATTTTAACAGAGGATGACTGCAGACAGACACTGTCAAAAAAGCGTGGACTCGGTAATGTCAAAGCGATCAGGTTTTGACGACTTCGCGCAAAACCTGAGGCAGTCGAGCGTTTCATTTCGTTGCCTTATGCGTGAGGTATTGATGTCTGGAACGTTCATATGTAATCTTTAGCCTCTTCAGACCTTTTAACCAGGAAAAGATCTTCTGCAGCTAGGACTTTAGATGATACTGTAGCTCCTCCTTTCCAGCATACTATCCACTTGCTAATGTTCGAAAGCTTTTCCTGGCTTCTTTAAAATATACTGTGGTCTTCGAAGTAGAGTTTTCGCCTTTTTGGTGGTTCTAATGTTTATGATCGGATGAAAGAGGAGGTAGATGATTCCAGGAAAAGATGAAGAGGAATTTTGTTGATTAATACGATTATCTTCTAGTGGTACGAAGGTTCGTGCTGTCAATTAAGATCAGAAAATTTAAGCTCAACTAGCCGCGTTCGAAAATATTTAAGCACGCTTATAACTCTAAATCCCCCAAAACTTGGGTCTAATTTAGTACAGTAACTTGCTACAAGATATATCATACTTCTAACTATAAGTTACTAGTATAGCAGTTCTCGAAAGTACTTCTTTTCAAGTCGAGAAATGTGAGGAAACTCGCTAATATTTTTGAAATTTGACACCTTTTTTACAATTTCTCTGCCCGATATTACCAGTTCCACGATAATTCGCCAAAGCTTTAAAGAGTTCTTCAGAATTCAACTAATCGTTCGTGCATATATGCAGGAGTCGCTTCCATATATTTCTCAAGAACTTCTTATCGGTAAAGTGGTGAGCTAAATCTACTCTCTTTTTCGAGGACTATGACTAGTGAAGTGGGCGGGGAAAGGCAGCCAGCGGTATGCCAGCCGTGTTGAAACAGGCTAAAACACGAAGAACTAGCGCAATGTTGATCCGTTCTTTTCGTTTCTTTGTTCTTCAAGTTGCTTCGGGCTCCCTTTATAGTCCAAAGCAAGTCTGTTTCCGCCCATCTCACTAGTCATGGTCCGCGAAAAAACCTTTACATATCAGAAAATATTTTGAAGATATGGGTGGGTAGAGAGGACCGTGACCACAAAAGCAGCACTCCCGGGGAGAACTTTCTTTTAGATTTAGATTTTGAAACGATCGCCTCTTTCGGAACCCTGTATAAATGCACATGAATTCATGGTAGTCCTTCGTTTTCTACAGTTACTCTTCTGATTAGAGCGCGCTAACTTCCCTCCCTTTTGTGATCTGCCGTGGATAGAACCGGAGCGTAAGTGGTGATTTTTGATTAATATGTTTTTACGAAGTGGAAAACACAGGGATAATGGACAGAAAAAGACTCCGCAAATATTTTTTTCAAGTTTTGTTCTTTGATGAACTATTTTTCCTGCAACCATCGCGATAACGCTCGTCTCTGACCAAAAAAAAACGGGGTGTTCCGGTTCATAAAACACACTGATCGGGGTCGGATTTGGAGTCTGGAAAAAGGCCAAAAGTCACCAGAAATAGTTCGATGGATGGGATATTTTACTAAAGGATCACAACCACTGTAGAGTTAGAAAAAATATTTCTTTTTCGTATTTGCTATTTGTTCCCAAAAAATTCTTGTTGTTCACTGCATTTGCTCAGCGTCGAAGGCAAAAACTTTATATGTTCGACGGCCTGGCTGAGGAACACTGGTATTTGAATTTTTTTTGAACCCGAGTGCCAAAACCATCGCGATCGAACTTCTTCAGTCTCGCACCATTCGACGGCGGCGGAAACTTGACGCACTTGCGCTGTAATGCGAATTTAAGTGCACATGCACGAGAATTCCCTATTCAACAGGCAACCAGATTTGCTACTATTAGCAAACACTCGAACGCAATCGTCGATATCCTTATTTGCCTCGTCGAGACTCGCCTTTGCACTTCTACCTGGAACAGAACTCTGGTAAAGGGCGCTTATAGAATTTTTATTTGCAGAAAAGTCATGAAAATTTGCAAAACCTGCCCTCTGCAAGTAGATGGAACGGTTTCTGAGATCTTCTTTTTTGTTGAGAAAAAAGTCTGTTTTTTTTTTGTTCCTTCCAAAATGTCACCGGAAATCTCAAATTAAACTCGGAATTTCGAAGAAGTTGCGAGTAATTTCCTTAATTCGTTTTAACGCTCATTAGCAGTTTGCTAATCTGAACAGATATAAATTTTGTGAGAGAGCTGGTGTAGTTCTTTTCGGAAATGTTCCGCCCTCCTACATCTTTTCCTGGACTTTCTGGAGTAAATTTACTCAAATTTAGTTGCACACAAGTTGTTTTCAAGGTCATTGCACATTGTAGGACCATTCTTTCTTTAGTTTTCCATTCATTTTTAAACAACAAATTTGCTATTGCTTTTCATGGTCTCAGGCAAGCTCACATGGGAGGAGTTTTCCCGCATCAACGTTTACAAATGAGCCTATGGTGGTGCAGATTTTAATGCCTTAGATAGAAGTCATTCAGTCACAGTACCCTTCTAGAAGTCATTCTATTGGTGGATTGCGCGTCACGCACTCATGAAGCCGCGCTTCAAGTAGCCGGTGCTGTTATGGTAGAAAAAACGCCCACGCAGTGATGGTCTGAGGGGGTGGGGCACGCCTCCCTCTCTCGAAAAAATTTCTGCGACCTCCACTGCGCCCACGGTTAAGCAGCTCGGTTCCTTTACTCCTAAGTGACTGTGCCAGCTGTGGCCCACTGACTACTTGCCGGAAGGTGATCATGAATGGCCATTTACTGCTCTGTCAAAGTTATCGGGCACTTTACTATATTGAGACACATTTCCTAAAATTTACTGCAAAGACAATATGTACATTTTTAGCCCATTTGGTGGACAAACCCATCCCATGGTCTTATAGAAAAAAATCTATATATTCGTCAAAGTGAGGTTTGTCGAATGAGGTGTAAAGATTATGTAGAGCAGTGTTCCCATGTAAAATTTTAGTGAAAGGGGCAACTATTATATTATCGTTACTTTTCTGAGAAAATGATGTCATTTTTGCCATATCATATTGCCATTCCTGATGACCTAAGAAAGCATGACCTAACTAAGCCTTGACTAAAAGCTAAGAGTTCCTCAAAAGCTGAGCTTTCGAGGATGATCTGTAATTTTCTTGTTTTTTTTTGGAGCAACACCAAAGCGGAGGAAAGTCTATTTCAGTTAGAAGTTTTTTCCCGGCTGACAAAAATTTTGCAACTTGCGCTCATCCGTAACTTTCTGAAGAAAAATTTTAAGATGATAAATTTACATAAGTAAAGCGGGAGTCTTTCCATTTCGCAACAGTTTAATGTAAAGGATAAATTTAGCTCAAGCTTCGTGCTTTTCGGATTAGCCCACTCTAAACAACACATTTCTCGACCACTTACATTTTAAGAGCACTAAAAGCAGTATAATTTCTATTGAAGAAGGATTTTGTGCGCACATTTCCTATTCTTCTTTGGACTGTTGAGTTTTTCCTTCATCCCGCAGGTGGTCATTTCTCGCTGGAGTAACCGCCCAGCGCGAAGCGCTAGTCTGGGCGCAATAAATTTTGGCGACTTTTTCTTTTTGGGGTTCTGGAGCGCCTTTTTGGGGCAAACTGAAGATTACCCACTTCTCTTCGCGAGCTTCTGAGATGATGGTGATCTTTCTAAGGTTACTTTCGGGAAGTTCTACATTTTACGGTCCTTATCTCTGGTATGGGTAAGTTTCTGCCCGCCCCTCTGCCTCCAGTCATCTCTGTCTCTTCCACGAAGACCATTCCGTCACCATGACTGGAATAGTAAAAGCGGTCTATTTAGCCTCTCCGGTGCTTATCCTTACGCAGAAAAACGCCTAGTGCGAGGAGTGGGTCAATGTCATCTGACTCATTCACGCCTAGGAGAATGATGACTTCCGATGTACGGCTCTAGTCCGCGGTAGCCACTATGACTCGATGCAATCCTCATCGAGTATTTCAACTGATTTTTTTCTTGAAATCTTATATTTTGCGCTTAAAGTGGCTTTACTACACGGCAGTATCCTTCACTAGCCTATTACTTCGCACGCACTTAACATAGCAATTCCCATCCATTCCCATCCAATTAAAAAATCTTTTCCACCTCAGCCTTTTGTGCGTGTCTGACTTGGTTAAATCGATTGGAACTAATGGCGTTTTTGGATGCACTGCACAAGCACAGTAAACTGATGCGGAAAATCCTGTGGCTTTCGTTTCCACAACAAAAAACTGAGTAAAAATTCTCAAAGACACTCATATTTAAACGTAAGGACCTTGATGTTAGCAGAACTTTTATGCCCATTTGCACCATCTGCAACTTCGGAATAAGATACCCCCAAGAACGCAAACGCATTTCCTGAAATATTCCTGTGAAGTGCTTACCTTGTGCGTGCAGCTACAGACCTGCTGCTGTCTAAAATCGATCGATAGCTCGACAGGAAGTAGGTTTTGTTAGGTTAATCCAATTTCGCGATACTTTTCAGGGTTCTTCATAGATTCCGCCGGTTTCGCTAACACAGCGCTCATGCAGGTGTCATAGAATTTACGGTTTTATTCTTGTATCGTCGAATATACCATATCCCTACTAGGGCCCAAGAGTTTCCGTTTCTTTTCCATTTCCTCTGCTCCATGTTTTTTCTACTCGATTTCGCTTTGCATCCAGTACCCTACGACTTTACAGAAAAAAATTTGTTACCTACACCGCTAGAGGAGCAGAACGCTCCAGTGCGAGCTAATGTCCTTGGTTTTGTCATAAGTCGACTTCTATTTAGCGCTAAAATTACACTTAATTACACTTAAACTACGATCGAGACGGCCACTTTTTGGAATTTTAAGGGCAGCCCCCACGCTCAGAAAGTATTTCGGATTCTCGATGAACTTTGAATGAAGCATCCATAATTATTAGGGTTAGCTTGAGAAATCTTCCTCAAATGTTGTTTCTGGTGAAGAAAATCGTTCCAGAAAGTAAAAAGTATGCACTTTGCGGATAGGCAGCTCAGCGATCTCGCGGACGAGTTCTCGATCTCATTGCCCAATTAAACAGAAACTTTAAATCTAACTACGATGCAGAAGATTAGTATTTTTTACGACCCCGTGTGCGAGTAATCGATATGGCTGTTTGGTTGAGGCGCAGAAAGAGAGAGGCAACTCGTCCGGCGAGATCGCTCAAGTACGCGAGGGGTGTCATGTGTAGCATTTCCTCAACAGATAATAATGCTTTGATAGGTTCACCATTCAAAATGAACGTCAGTTGAAGTGTATTCTAAGCTCGAGTATCGCTTTGGGAAAAAATCATGAACTGTGATTTGATTTAGTTTCGTATATAATTGTGTAATGAATATTGTAGAAGCAACTTCAAGGTCACGCTACAAAGCAGTCAGTAAAACTATCTGGAATGCAAAATACAGGAAATAAGCTACGAAAATTTAATTCTTTTTGTTGTAACTGTTTCTATGACTCTTGTTACGGGTTTTGCCCTTTCTGCTCTGCTCATTAAAACAAATCAGTGGCAAACTAGCTCTCCTTGAATAAGTCATAGCCCTGTTTAGCCTACCTTGAATAAGTAATAGGTCAAGCGCACAAAATAAAATCTAGAAGGCTAGTGTTCCAGAATTAACTTTGACCTCTACAATCAATGTCTCTTGCCCACGTGCTTGATCCATCGGGAACGTACAATCCGTTATCTTATGTAGTTCTCATTGATCAGTATTAGAAGATCGCCAGGTTTTTAATTTTTTTTTTATTTCCGATTGCTTTTTTGTTCTTTCTGGCCTAATAAGAGAATATGTTTCAAATCCCTGCACGGCAGAGGTCCGAAATTTTCTAGGATTTCTGGCAAAACTTCATATATCTTGTGGTATGTCATCGTGTGTCTTCTGTGTCACCTACTTGTTGATCTTAGGATCTAAATTAAGTTTTCCTTATGTGAACTAAGCCGCGACTGTGTCATGTCGTGTATTTTTTGCAAGTTTTGAGAGCAAAGCCATTAGTCGTCACCTAGCAGGAGCGCTTGTTGCAAAATTGAAACTGTTCTGCAGAAAACTTGTCTAAGGCCTGTTTTTTTAGCGATTTTTTAAACATAGTTTAAAGCATAGACTAAAAATACAGCTTCTTGAGCTCCAGATATTGAAAAGGGTAACTCGGAAGGGTCAGTTTTCTGTCATCATTTACATTGAGCTATTCTAGAAGTTTATTAGTGTGAAACTGATATCTCTGTCGTGTTTTCGCTAGCGTAAACTGGCATATCGTAGCGAAAAATGACAAGGAGGTTTTCCTGCCTGTCACGTCTTTTTATAAAGGAAGCATGTGCTTGCTATTGCTTCAACAGTAAAACTTCAGGAATCTTCTTGTGAATAAAGCTGGGACAAAAA
>KN552536.1:7380-17949 GCA_000797555.1 Oesophagostomum dentatum
AGGATAGAAGTTCAGCTACTCTCTTTTTCGCCGACTATGACTAGTGAGGAGGGCAGGGCCAAGCTTGTTTTGGACTGAATGGATCAACATTCACTAGTTCTTCGTGTTCTAACATATTTGAACACGGCTGGGATCCCCTTGGATGCCTGGCTCCGCCCATCTCACTAGTCATAGTCTGCGAAAAAAGTACTTTTATGGTCATGTTCTGAAGATTAGGCTACAACTTGCTATTAGTCACATCCTGGCCATCATCTCTCAACTCTTGGACGGCTATGGCGACAACGATTAGTGGCAGTCATGCTAATGCACATTAGGTGTTGCTAGATAGGAATGAAGCCAGCGCTGCTGCTTTTTTTGGAAGAGAGCATTATGTTGCATGTCATCAAATCCCTACCCGTTAAGTAGTTTTGAGGAAGTATGAACCCTAGGCATAGAAATTGCGAAACCCGCCAGATAAATTCAAAAATATTCACGATACTGCAATTTCGCGTGTACTAGATCCTTACATCTAGAGCAAAAGGGAACAGGTAATACGGTGCTTTTACTGTTACTCTTATTTGTACAGCACACCCTCTTTACTGCCTACCATTACTAAAACTCAGCTTTTCTTAGGTCCTCCTGTCTCTTGGTCTATATTGAACTTAAAGAGCTTCTTGAGATGATTGATTAAGAAGAGCTTCTTGAGATGCGTCATTCTAAAAAAAAGCGCTTTCAAATGCTTAAGCACTGTGTTTAATTGAAAACTGATGGACCTTTCAAGTTTTAGTGGCTCTTGTGTTTTCTAGCNAAAAAAAAAACGCTTTAAAACGTATTTCCACCTTACCGCACACCATCTACTCCGTTGAAAACTTCAAAGGCCACTGGTGGCAGTCTGCTATGCGTGTCTGCCTTGATAAAACGGATAGAGGCGAAGTTTCCGCTCATTTCTTATTCGAACAGCAGGAAAATAAAACAAAAAAATGTTCTGACCATCTCTTTCTTTGGACATTGCCGTATCTTCGTCT
Source organism: Oesophagostomum dentatum (assembly GCA_000797555.1). Taxonomy (NCBI): domain Eukaryota; kingdom Metazoa; phylum Nematoda; class Chromadorea; order Rhabditida; family Strongylidae; genus Oesophagostomum; species Oesophagostomum dentatum. The sequence continues at coordinate 8,385 of KN552536.1, forward strand.
TTTTTTTCCAGAATTTGCAATATCATGCTATGAGAGCTTGCGTTTCCTCTTAGTAGAATCCGCCTGATTTATGGCAGATTTTTTTATTTCATATTTTAAATCACATCTATCGTTAAAGGTTAACAACGATGCTCAAGTGGTTAACGGACATGACGTCGACGAGAGTCGTGGCCGAAAAGGACGACGACGATCGCGACGAAATCGCTGACAACGACGACAACATGATGATCGACCTAATGCTTGCTGAGATAGAATCTACTGTGTCAGCTTTTGAGACTGAAAAGGTTGGCGCTTTACTTTTACTGCTTAAGAGCCTTTCTGAGTTGAAAAAAAATTGCTAGATGAGGTTTGCTTTTCTAGTATATAGATATGTTTATCCTTTTAAAAACTGCAGTAAGTGGAGGTGTAGAAAGTTTTTTCTTGTATCTAAAGTACACTATTAACACCTTCTTGTGATAGAATTCATTCCCTATGAACATGTAGTTAATATTATTATACTTACTTGAAAAGGTTACGGTGGCTGTTTTGACGAGAACCTCAAATGCTTTGCACTTCAAGTGCCTTTTGCATTCCAATTAATCCCAAGTGAGTTCACGTGACAGTTTAATGGGAAGGTACTAATAGGTCATGTCGATATAACCTGTAGTTTCCGCAGCATAACTTTCAAGGAAAATAACCCCAATGTAGCTAAAATTCCATGAAATGTAGTTCCCCTATAATTAGCGAAGTCGAATAATGGGACATTCACAAAAAGAGACTTGTGGAATCTATAATGTACAGTTGTTTAAATTCGTGGAGTAGTTTAAAGCCTAGGGATAAATTCATTCGAATCAATCAATAATCCGGAATTTGAGTCAAATTTTACATATAAATTCTGTAATTTCTTCAGGTATAGGAGACTAGCCAGCTTTACCAAGGGAACAATTTGAATGAGATTAGTTTCATTTAAAAGAATCAAGGCATCTGAATTTCATAGGGAATTTTATGTCATCGGAAGAGTCGGTAGAAAGCTTTCGAGTTTCTTGCGGTTTGACGAATTTGAGATGATTTCGATATCTTTTCCCGCAGTGTGATCTAGCGACTTCTAGCCTGAAATAGATCGATTTCTAGCAGAAATTTTGAAGTTTTTTCCCCTGCTTTTATACTGGCTAATCGCCACATTCATGAGAAGAGCAATATTTCTTTCCCTTTTTTTTCGTTCCTTGTTCGACGGTGTTTTGAAATTGCTGTGTTCCCTATATTATTGCCCGATATTCCCGTAGTCGAGCGACAAAATGTATTCTCTTTGTCGCAGACCAAGAGAAGTGGAGGTAGGTCAGGTCAGGCTTCCGACTGGAACAGTATCGATTAAAATTGAGCTGATTCTCGGTGTTTTTAACCAATTTGAACACGTACGGCGACCCGTTGGGTGCTCTGGCCCCACCCACCACTCCTCTTAGTCCGCGACAAAGAGAGCAGGAGATTTAGCTGACTACCGCGCGTGCACACCGATTTCTGTCCGTACACAAGACTCACCAACCTCGCGTCTATGTAGCTACTCCGCGACTCCGACGCGATTAGTAACAGGAACTTTCCCAAAATTCGCTGCGTATCTTTACTGATGGCATAGAGAAATCCGCGAACAACCGCGTGATGTAGATCACAGAGAATTTTCGCAAAATTCCTGCCATCAATTTTGTTGAAGTCACGACGTACGGAGTAGCTACGAGGCCTGGCAGGTGCGTGCCTACGTGACTTTTGTCACAGCAACAGAGTACGCACACGGCACACAGTTCGCCTGTACCGATCGAAATTACGGTTGATTACGGTCCATCATGGCGCTAGCATAAGCGCGCTTCTAACAGTACACAGCCTGTGGTACACGCGTGGTTGTCAGGTAAATCTCCCAAAAGTAGAAGCTTGGAAGGAGCGCATACCTCTTGTTCATTCGACGCAGGCGCCATCCCGCCCACTGCCGGAGCCGCGCGCGCGCGTGTCGGCGCTACGTTTCAGCGCTAGCGCCCCGAGCGCGCGCAACCTCGCCCGTGGTAACGAGTTGTCACAGGGCTTCTTGAGCAAATGGATACATGACTCATGGTCCATGTCAAAAACATACAAATCAACGTGCATCAACACCATTAGTATTGCTCATCGAGCAAATATCATGAAATTCCCTTGCAGGAGCAGCGCAAATCGCAGGAATGTCTCCAGAGACGAGTTCCAGACTACTCATGGCTGATTAGTGAGACGGCGCTTGCGTCGAACGAACAGAGGGTAATGGGTCAGCCTAAAGCAAGGGTTTTGCTCCGTCGTTAGACGACGAGGAAGGGTGCGTTCCGTGCGTATCGATCGGTTGTCGCCGACGATCAATACATATCTACCACAGCCCTTCGTCGTCGTCCAACAACGATGTAAAACGTCACTTAAGTCATACTAAATATCCGAAAGTATTGGTCTCGCAAGCAAAGCGGTACCTACTCATAATGGGATTTGTATAGAAAACTCCTTAAAAACATAAGAATAAGTACCACTGCAGCATAAGCCAGGTACTAAAATTAATTAATATTTTTGAGCACATCACAGTCGATGCGAAGACCTGGAAGCACTCGTAGATTATTCCAGACATATAAATTAAAGCGAAACCTCTCAACAATACACCCTCAACAGACTAATTTACAGCTAGCACTTCCGCCTGTTATGCTGCATAGCAACGAGTTGTCACAGGGCTTCTTGAGCAAATAGATATATGACTCATGGTCCATGTCAAAAACATACAAATAAACGTGCATCAACACCATTAGTATTGCTCATCGAGCAAATATCATGAAATTCCCTTGCAGGAGCAGCGCAAATCGCAGGAATGTCTCCAGAGACGAGTTCCAGACTACTCATGGCTGATTAGTGAGAGTTCGCAGAAGCCGAAGAAGAAGTATCTGACCATAAATGTAAGTTCTATAAACATTGAACTCAGCACTGGGTATCCAGCGGTAGCGCAATTATTCCTAAGAGTTTAACCTATAAATAGCGTTTTTATTTGCTGCAAGGAAAATCTAAATAGAAGAGATCTACTCTCTTTTTTCGCGGACTATGACTAGTGAGGTGGGCGGGGCCAGGCATCGAAGGAGATGCTGACCGTGTACGAACAGGTTAAAACATGAAGAACTAGCGTAATGTTGATCTGTTCTTTTCGTTTCGACACGCTTCTTTGCTTTTTAAGTTGTTTTGGGCTCCTTTTGTAGTCCGAAGCAAGTTTGGCCCCGCCCACCTCACCAGTCATAATCCGTGAAAAAGAGAGTAGAAGCAGAAAAAACTCGCGACACTTGAGACTGGCATAGACCTACAGCAGAGCGATTAGCGGGTGTCGATAGACTAGTAGACTGGCCGTTAATCCATGAAATACGCAAGCATATGCGCTAACCTGGCCTTCTGTATCTACACTAGTCTTGGAGATACATTACAAAAGCTTTTCTTCTTACTAATGTTTTATTCAGGAGCGCGCTCGTCTAGAAAGAGCTTGCGAACGAATCCGACCTAACGAATGGTCAAAACTAATCAATCTCTGGAAAGCAAGATCAAAGGTATGGAGATCCCTTCTGTATATTTTCTCACGCCAAATTTTAATCAATACTGTATCGATTTTTTCAGACCGTCTCCTCCCGCGAACACATCTTCGACGCGTTCATCTCCTCAGTTCATGAGGTGATTCTGTCCAGGCCACGTCACCCAACGGTTGGCGATGTGGTCAGAAAGTATATGAGGAGCGCCAGCAGTGTGAATGCGGTTCGTTCTGAAAAGCAAACTGATGATCCCGGAGAGAACTGAACTACTGTAAGACACGTCTTATTACAGGTTTCCGACTCACCACGTATCGCCGTGGGTTCAGCTCGTTCGTTGGCCGACGTGACTTTCCGTGAGCTAAGCGAAATCGTTTGAGATGCTATACACAAAATGGACATTGTGATTTACGTGCTATCGTGCTATTGGTGTAATTACACAAATTGATTCTTCCTGCGGAAAAATGTCTGCACTTGCAAATTTCACACATTTCACCTACGATTTTTCTTCATCCCTAGTTTGTGGCTGTTTATATGCTAAGCATTTGGTAAAAACCTTTCTTCTCGCAAAGTCAACGATCTGCTGGCTGACAGTGTACCTAATAAATTTGTTTTTTTTTAAATTTCATTTTTGAACAATTTCGAACTTTCACTTCGACAAAAACCAAAAATAAACTAGAACTTCAAGAAACGTAGCCGTAGGACCATGAAAAGGAGATGTGTATGTGCATTGTTACCTCTCGTGAGAGCCGCACAGACATACACGGGCCTAGGATAGTACCTGCGCTCAGAACTCTTCCCGAGTTCTCGACAAATTTTGAAAGACGGATTCAGAGATAGGCTAAGCTTCAAAAAGTTCCGCTCAAAAGTCAGTTTTGACGGAAAAAGTCGCTCCCGCAGACATGCCGCGTCATAACTGAGCGGCTTTGCAGACGAGTTGTCCGTCTGATTCGCAGCCAAGCGCGATGAGATGGACAACTCGTACGCGAAATTACACATGTGCGCAAAACCTATATCCTAAGACGATTTTTCCTCAGGAATTATATATGAACTGATATTTCTGGACCTTGGCGTAGTGATAGGTTTATCTTCCAGAATTTACCGGAAATCCAGAAGACGTTGAAAGTGTATGTTAATTATAGAGCATTATGGGTAAGATTACTGGAAGCCTATATAGTAACTGAGTATATAAAATCAGAAGTTTTGTATAAAAAATTTCGCTGGAGGTGAAGAAAATACACAAATAAGTTCAGTCGCAATATAAAAGTCTCAGTGAGAGCGGAGGTCGAACCTTTTACAACGAGCGTACCGACCTGCATCCTGGCTCATTTCATCATGTGCACTAATGGTATAAAGCATCGCCATAATTGTTGCAAAAAAAAAAAACGCAGCTGCACGGACAAAACCGTCGTTAGCCGCCGTATATTCATAACTCTTCCGAACAAGACGTTATAGTCTTGAAACATACTGTTTCCCCAAATAGTCTGCGGACACACACAGGCGGACACGTTGGGACGCGTTCGATGGCCGTGGATAAAGAAGCCTGCCGGTCGATCGATTGCCAGCCTCGCCCATTTTGTGTGTCCGCAGAATACTTGAGGAGACGGTATACCGTCTGTCTCACCTCCGCAGCTCTCCCTCTAAGTGAGGATGATGCCCACCGCATACAGTTTCCAGCCGTGCCGCTCCCAGATTCAGCCGTGTTTTGTGGCAGTTGTCCGCAGTCGTTTTTCTTTCGTGTTCCCATGCTTTTTTTCGGTCTTCATTATGTATTTTGGTGATCTGTGTTGTTGTCATCAGTTCTTTTGCATCAAAATGCTTTCATGAAGCAAAGCATTGGAGCAAGAAAACGGAGATATCGGTAAAGAAACATCAAGAGAAACACGCCAAACGCAGAAAATTTTAGACAACTGCTACAAAAATCAGCTTGGCTCCAGGGAAGCAGGCGCGGCGCGGTTTGAAACGCTTCGCAGGTGGAATCGCTTCAGAACCACTCCGCACAGAGCGAGAGCAGCGAAAATGAGACAAATGTACATTACAGTAACATAATACATATGCATTTAGAAGACAGCAGTAGCAGTTGAATAACATTGGTCTATACTAAATTTAAATGCGACTTCAGCAGCTATATTGCAAAATTAAAATTTATATATGTGCTCAGCATCCGTGCAGACAAAGTTTCGGCAGAAAAATCATACGCAAAATCATAAAATAAAATCATAAAATCATACTTTTTGTTATGTCACGTGTACGAATTCTTAGAGTCATCCAGATTTCGCAGTGGGCTAAGCATACAACTCACCTCGATATCTTCTATCCGAAGCTGGTCTCAAAACTCTATATGCATTTTCGATGAAGTTACAGCTGTACGACTGCTTTAGCGTGAAAGTACGTCCTTTCTGCAATAACTATGACCGGTATTCTATGTCATAACTCCTTGACAACTTCGCTTTAGCAGAGTTAAGTTAAGCAATGCACTAGCTACATACTAAATTTACCTAGCACATAAGCTTGTGATTATTCCTAGTCAGGTGCTTTGACGCAGGACTAATCTTCTGTGATGTAGGCTTAACTATCATGACGTACTTCCTCTCCCAGCTCTTGGACAGTGGTGAAGAGGAATGATATAACTGGAATCTTCATCAACATCGTTATTACATCCATAATTAGTTACCAACGACGTATAAGCAATATAAAATACCTCGTCTAAATATAGCATCAACCGTTTTGTCTGAAATGTCGTGTTTATGTTATCAAAGTAAGCCTTTTCTTTTTTGTTGATGTAGAGCTTAACATTTATTTGGCGGAAACAATCCCCAGAATATGTATCTGTTGCGATGCTAGCAGATGTCATCTTCTCCAAAGTAAAAAAGAATATCATGTAAAATTCTGCGGCTTTATTTTCCACATATATGTATATGAATGACACAAATGAAATTTTATAAAAACCACATTTTTAGCAGACTAAGCCCTAAAAAATAGACAAAAAGTCTAGTTAGTTTCAGTTTGAAAGTTTCCTGGGAAATCTCTGCCCTGATAAAACTTCTTTTTTCCACTCCTATGAAATGGTGTAGCATTAGATCTCCCACACAATGTTTCAGTACTAGATACAACGACACAATGGACGGGGCGATGTATAGTGCTTTTCAAAAATATTTAGACATTTTTAGTTTGCGCCACCATCGGATGCTCTGCGTCTTTTGCTGCGCTTTGGTCTGGACTCTCCTATTGCACACTGTATTTCGGTATGCTCTAGCCAATTCTTGCAATGGTTGCACAAACTAAAGGTGTCTAAATATTTTTGAAAACGTCTATACCAGTGAGTGCATCAAGTTCGTAATTTCTCCCATAAGTCGCAACAACAGTTTCGAAAATTTTTAATTTTGGTCAAAATGTTAATTCATTTACTTTAAAAGATGCTGTTGCACTCAAAAGTATTGAATATCAAAATGTCTGCCAATCCATAACCTTAGGTTAAATGTAGTAGAGTTGCTTCCCCATGTATGTATCCCCGACGGATCCAAGCATCAGTGTTAGTTACTGACATTAATTTGTCAACCTCATTACCTTAAAAAGAGCCTCACGGTAATTTTTGTGGACTGGAAAAATCTTCGTCATCGGATATCGAAAAGTCGCAGCAAACTCTCTTGAAAAGAAAATATAAATAATTATTAAAGTTACAGAGGTTGCCTCCAAATTTCTCGAGGAATCTTAAACAGAAGCGCAGCGATTTAAGGTTAATGGCCGAAATTTTTCCAGGAAGAAACGTCGACAGAATTAAACATGAATATTAGAAAGCACTTCAACTCATAGAAGCCTCAGGCTTACTGAATTTGTTGCCCTTCAAGAAGGTTGTGCATGAATTACTGATTCTAGGAAATCGGCGTTTAAATAATTTTGAACGCTATTATATGTAGGTACTCTAAAATCAACCGTCGTCGCTTGCGCAAATGAGAAAAAAATTTCCTAGGGAGCTGGCTAATTAAACACATAGGAATACGTACATTTTTGAGTCATTTTGTACCATTTTATCTACTGGGAAGTCCTACTATAAGAAGGATTTTGGTATGAGCATGATAAAATAGTAGCCTAGCTCTTGACATTCTGGGTTTACACTAGCCTGCGCGCTTTCTGCGCGGCTATAAACAGATGCTAAGTGGCAGATCATACCAATAAACTTTATCATATTGCGAGGAAACTCGTACAAATCATGATTATCTGCAATGGTTACCTGCCATCAAATCGGGGCAAAGAGATTTTTCTTTTAAAGAACTGGATCTGAAACAGTAAATAAGTGAGAAAAATTTAATTAAATTTTAATTTGAAAAATTGTTGCTCTATTTGGTAATCTTTTTTCGATGCACTAGCAAACGAGGATATTTCTGAATTTAAAGGCTGCATCCACGCTCGGAACGTCTTCCGAGTTTTCGACGGATTCTGAAAGAGGAACTCGAATAATGGTGTAGGCTGAAATTTCTCGGCTCAAAAGTCATTCTTGGTCAAGAAAATCGTTGCAGAAAACACGTCCTCGATCTCGCGGACGAGTTTTCTATCTCGCCTTGAGCTTTCATATTCGGGTCGTTTACCGCCTTAAGCGCGATGACACGGAAGAGACTTTCAATCCTACTCATATTTAGGGTTATAGCGCTTTAATTAACGTGGAAAGCTACTTGGACAACTCGTCCACGGAATCGCGGACGAGAATTCTATAGCGATTTTCTTGGTCAATAATGGCTTTTGAGTTGAGAAATTTGAATCTCAAAATCTCAACCATTTTTTTGAGTTCCTCTCTCAGAATCCGTCGAAAACTCAGAAGGCGTTCCGAGCGTGGGTGCTGCTTTAAGGGAAAACTTGGAAGTTGAAGCAGCGCATTTTAAGACAAAAAATTAGGTGAAGCTTCGAGAATATCATGAAGAAGATCAAGATCGTCGAGCAAGTTTAGAATATTAGAACAAATGATGAACATGCACTCTAACTCATCTCACAGGCTCACCATTAAAATTGCCCTGTGCTAACAAAATGGTAACAAAAATTTTTTTCTTGCTGCCAAAAGTGCCCCTATCTATCTTTCTCCCCTATCCATTTCTCCTCTTCAACATAATCCATGAAACAAGATGAAATTTCGAGAAAATTGAACGATACTCACCGCAAGGCTCCATAGGGCTAGGGATATTCGGGGTTCGGGTCAACAGGCACGCCGTGCATCTCTGATTGGTGGGTTTCTTCTTCTGGCCACGCGACGAGAGTGAACTCTTTTTGGAGAAGAAGTAAAACATCTGCAATGGTTTTTGAACAAATTAGCCGTCTTTAAAAGGTCATATTTACAAGAAATGTCCTTTAAACTCAGTTTTCAACACGTTGCTGAGGTTCTGGTACAATTCGCGCTCGCGACATCGCAAGGCGACAAGTTGCGACGGGCGTACTTCCTGAACGAACTCCGGCTATTCGAGAGCCATATATAGTCGGCTATAGGAACTCTGCTAGGGTAGATGAGGTTTCCAGACTTACAAAATTAACTATATTTTCATGAAACTAGAAGAAATTGTGTAGAAATATTAGAAAGGATGAGAAGTTTAACCTTACCTCAAAATCAGATTTTCGCTATCCAACTAAATCAGCCTTGAAGAGAACAGAGGAAGGCGAAAATGCCGACAGGACTATAAACTAGTCGGAAGATATAGTCGCAGCACAGGCCAACTGCTGGCTTGAATGGGCTACGTAGCCCTGTAATACAAAAGAACTGTTTTTTCTAATAGTTAACTTAAAACTCCAAATAACAATGATGGTCCCTAGTCTTCGCCGAACATCTTCATGCCAATGAAAAGGTGTTTCAAAAGAAATGTTATAATATGAGATGAAGTGGAAAATATGCAATGCGCCTAACCAGCACCAATAGGCGGACGATCGAGCGTGTCGCGCGGTTTCGATTGTTCTAAACTGTCGTTCAAACTGGACACTAGTTTAGTAACAATCAAAAACGCGTGAACACCCTTTGGCGGAGGGATGCGGCAGCAGTTGAAGGACCGCGACTT
>KN552545.1:0-10185 GCA_000797555.1 Oesophagostomum dentatum
TGGATGGAATTCAGCACAAGTACCTGATTACTGCAAGAATTTCGAACATAATCAAGTCGTTTTGTACTATAATCTCGAAGAGGCTCTTTCGTTAATGTCGTTTCTCGCAGTTAAACCTTGTCGGTTAGAAAACATTTTTTTTGGGACGTTTCTTCGGAGTTATAGACAAAATTAAGCTTCATTCATACCGTAAGATTCCTTCTTGAAGTGAAAACGATACGTACACTATCGTGGGAAATTCACGAACCACTCTCAGTAGATGCAGTCTCCACTGCAACCACATCAGTGCTCTTTTTATTTATTTATTTATTTATTTTCGAGTACGTGGATGAAACCCATGTAGTAAAACAATGATCACAAAGACCTTCAAAGCACAGTAACCGAGCCGTAGCAACAAGTGCAAGTTAAAATAACAAACAAACAGGATAAAAAAAGAACAAAGAAACAAAACAAAAGAAAACGAAAACAATAATGAAACATCTGACAAAACAGTTTCCTTCTTTCTAAAGGAACATCTGATTTTCTTCCGAATAAAGTTTCTTGAAGCTCGCTAAAACTCTAAGCGAGAAGAACCTAGACCTCACTTGTGTTCTGACTGGCGAGCGGTGTAACTAGTTGTAACAATACCTCCCCTAGTTCTAGATCTAGAGAAAACAAGAAAAACGAGACGGCGAAATTTTGGATTTGGCGGTTAGTATCTTATAGATCATCATAAGATCGTTAATTTTCCTTCTGGTTTTCAGACTGTTAAGCCTAAAGTACTTTTCTTTCGTTACTGCTAGGGATGAATCGATAGCTGGGTCCGCTGCTGCACACAGCAAGCTTACGAGTAAAATTATTTTGCACTGTTTCGAGAAAATCAATATCTTTCTTTTTACAAGGAGAAAAAAAACGTGGTTCCACATTCTATGATAGGACGCACGTAGGTTTTGTAGGCTTTCATAAGAACAGTAGCATTTTCTTGTAGTAATAGCTTTGAATAAATTGTGGTTCCTATCATAGCTGTGAAGACCAGCGTTTTGTAGTGCCTATCAAAATTGAGTTTTCTATCAAAAAAGAAGCCAAGATCACGCACATTATCCACTGCTGACAGTGTGATACCTAACCAGAGCTACCATGGCACCGATCACAAGCACTGTTGTCTTCTCAGAAGCAAGATGGAGGTTCCATTGTTTAGAATATTTATGTTCGTTTCGGTCGGATCCACTTCCCGCTTTTTGATCAACAATCAAGCAAGATTTCCTTTTATTAACTGTTTAGATTCTTTAGATCTATCAATGTATATACACGTAGAGGAACGAAAAGCAATTTTTGGAACATAAAATACAAAGTGAGAGTCATGTTAGTCTTAACTACTTAACCGATGCTATTGAATATCCGCACTTACTCGCTTGATTTTTTTTATCAGGTCTGAAGATGTGGGATATGTCTTTGGATTACGCTGGGAAGTTTTGAAACGGAAGAAATGTAAACTCGGTTCAAAGCATCCGAAATCTGCGGTTATCGAAACAGCACGTACGATAGAATTTTCTACTAAAAGTTCTGGAAAGGTGAACTGATAATATTTTCCATCCTTAAAGACACTAATCGTAGTAATTTAAAACAATTTAAAGTATTCGCGCATGGTTTTGGTAATGCTTGCGCACGATAAATATGCAGTTCATATGAAGCTATAAAGTGGTAATGTGATCCACTGCATCGATGTGACCTTTCTTGGAGAGGGCGGTGAGTGATGCCACAAAGTCAGCTCAAAGACAGGGATACATACCTAGCTCCTATAGGAAGATTCCACTTCTTTGTCGTTGTAGAAATTTTCATCTGAATGCTGCAGAATTTTGTTTGCTACGCCCCAAAATTCTTTTCTAGAAAGTCGTTCTAAGAAGCTTATTTTGCTAGATCAGCCTCGCAAAAATAGATAAAATAGAATATTCGTAAAATGGCAGCCTAACATCACAGACAGTTCTTCAGGCACATTCTCTCTGGCAAAATCTTGAATACTATTTCGAGAGAACAGATGTGCCCTCCAATTAGAATTCTTCATCTCCTTTCTCGGTTGAAGCATGGCTTAAACAAGAGAATGAAACATTTCGATAAGGCGTGATTCAGGCTTACTATTTTTGGCAGGCTGCACTACATCCGACCCCATTTTTTACAGAGCGAGCCGTAGTCCAAGGTTGAATTTTCTACCGTTAACATCTGTTGCGTTAGCGTTTCCTCGGAAAAACGCCAAAACCGCTAGTGTCGATTGCGAATTTCATTCTAAAGAATGTAGAGCTCTCGAGTCAAGAAATGCATTTGAAGGCGACCTGATAAAGTTGCAGGTGACGGAAACTTTGCAGATGCTGAAAGAAAAAGCAAATTTAGGAGCTGTAATTGCAATAGAAACTCCATGTCAACATCAAGGTCTTCTCGTCTCTTTTGCGGTGAATAGCAGCGGAGCTCTACCCTTTCTTACCCTTCTTTGAAGGGGATTTTCTTTCACGTCACTACTGCCATTTGAGTCTCAGTGAAGAAAGTGCTGAAAATGCCTATAGCATATAGCCCAGTCTAATACTGATCGTGTATTACCATCATAATTTTGAGCTGAGTTCCAGATAACATACAGGTATTTGTGTTTTGGGTCTTTAAGTACTAGGTATTTTCTCAACATGTACTTATTTTTATGTCCTGCGTATCACCTCTAACACACGTTGTGCTTCCGTCTATTGCTGGCTCCTAGTTAGCCGCCCACTCATAATATTCATGCATATTATAGTCATGCTTACTGCAGAAATGTCGTGAGGATATTTCTCGTATCGGAAAAACTGCGAGCTTGATGCTATAAACTTTCGGAATGACGTCTGTCGTGGAAATCGGAAAAACTGCGAGCTTGATGCTGTAGATTGACGTTTGCCAGAGAAACTAGATTAGCAGAAGCTAAATGTAATAATCGTTTTTCTTAACATCGAAATAGAATGAGGGCAAAGTTGGCCGGCCATTTCTTCCAGATATCTTTTCGTTCATGTATCGAGCAATTTTCTCCGCCAGAGATGCGGCTTCCATTGGGAAGACTCAAATTCAAAGTGTATTCGCATTTTCTCTTGAAACATGATTCAGTAGCTTTTGGGTACCCCGAGAGAGCCAATCAACAAAAGTATCCATCCTGCTCATTCCATATGTATGGATAGGTTGACGATGCCTCCTTGTCCAAAAAGTTGCGCCTGGAGTTCTGACGGCAACGCGATGCATAATTAGACCGAGCCCACTTCACTAATAGCATACCATCCCACTCGCTGATGCCTCCTATCATTTTTCTGCCGATCGTCGACCTTTATTTCCTAAACATTCTGCTCATTAAGCACTAGACAGCAAGAATGATCCCTCAGTTCAGTTGACTCGATCTGTGCCTTCTGACCTTTTATTTATCATGATCTTTCGCAGGGTAGATTTCCTACGACCTCCATCATCCATCCAAGAGTTTCTGACAGTATTTCCTTTTAAAATTCAAATTTAAATCAGGTAGGTTTATATGTAGCGCATTTCTGTGCACTAGCAGTCGACTTACAATTACCGCTGCTTGCAGTAATGGAGTCTTACAGCTTCGAAAAAGTAGTCTTAATCAGGTATCTTTTACGAGTCAAGATCAGGAGCAAAGAGTGGATGTTTTCTAGTAACTTCATCGATTTGCACAGTTCCCGTGAATTCCTGATTGTCTTTAGTTTAAACGAGTGAATGGTTTCATGTTTCTAAACAGGGACATTGGGCAGGCAGCCTAAAGAAACTGTAGTCTAATTTCGCTGAGAATATGAGCACTCATACCATTCTGTCTTAAAAGAAAACACACGTTAACGGTAGAAAAAAAGATCGTGTACATTGGAAAACGGAGAAAAGAGAGAGAAAAAAATCAGCGTCCATTATATGTATTACGCTTTCACAATAAAATACTGCAACTTTTGGTGTGTACAGCGTTTAATTTTCTTTCTGTCCCACGTAATGCTTAATGCTCTAAATGTTCTAAAAACATCTTATAATGAAAGGTTAAAAAAGGGAAGAAAGTAGCACCGAAATAACCTACTACGTGGAAAACCGCGCTGGAGATGCTGTGCTGAGAGTGGAATATGCTTTTCACTTTAATTGAAAAGAAGTACTAGAAAATTTTAAAAAAGTAGAAATGCACTGTAGAAAACACTAGGGAAAGGTGAGGCAAAAGTCAGAGTAACGGGAGCTGTGGTACATCGTACCACCAAAAATTGCTAGTCTTTTTCATTTCATTTTCAACGCCTGTTCAATTCATCGATATAAGCGACCTCCAGATCCTGTTTGTTTTGAGGGAAAAACTTGTCAAAAGCGAAATTCTTCTTAATAAAGACTGTCACACCTGAAAAAATCGTCGTTACGGAATGCCTAAAAATTAGCTCTAAATTAAGCCGCTTCCATGATTACATCGTTGCGGATGCGCAGACGATGCTGCCAAAACTGTGGACCCGTTCTCTTCGTTCAGAGCCTTGCTTGAGCTTTCTTGAGTTGTAGCAGTTATTAATCGTGGCTCTTTTTTCCAAAACGGGCATGCTTTTGAGCCACTTCTGCGGAAGGGTTGTATTAGGTTGGAAAGTAATGAGCTCTAGCTTTGAAAAACCACAAGGTTTTTCCTATGAGAGCAGGAAGGGAACTATTTCGTAGCAGGTCAGAGGACTCCTTCCTGCATCCCCAGAAATTGCGTCACCATTATTCATCTTAGTCTTCCCCTAGTACGGTAGCTAACTTCGTCCCCGACAAAATTCATCTTCGACATTTCCAGCCTTTCCTCTTCACCGACGGCTACTCCGCAACAGCAGCTCACCACAAACTCGACGAATTGTACGGCGAAGGCATTGTGTCTTACGCCACGGTGAAGCGCTGGTTCCCCACGTTTAAGAAAGGAGACTATTCCCTTGACGATGAAGAGAAGTCAGGTCGGCCTCAACTCGCAGCCCCTCTCCTTCTAGGAGGCCGGCATCGAGTGTCTGCCCGAACGCTGACAGAGGGAGTCCGACGGTGCTTACCTCTGATCCACCCTCCGGTTCGTTTTTGAGAAATTGTTTAAAAATTGTAGGTAAAAAAGTCTCATTACTTTCTTTCCAACCTAACATGGCAAGGCATAGATGGTAGTTGTATTAGAAAAAAAAACTAGCCATCAAATTCTAGCTGATCTTTAAAGGCTTTTCTCCACCGGTTCTAGAGGTATGCTGGCGAGACCTCTTTTTTCTGCTTAACTATTGGATGCTAGTATCACTTGGTTACATTACTCGCTATGTTCACTGATCCCTAGTATTCTGAAAACTGCTGCAGGTGTTTGCACACATGGCAAGCCACTCGAATCAACAAAAATGCATAGACAACACAAATTGCATGTAGCGATGACATTAGAGGGAACGGAATTCGGCGAAGATCTCTTTCGTAGTCTACTGGTGCTTGTTGAACTCATTCAGATCAAAGCACGCTTTGCAATAATTTTGACCGTCTTACACTAACCTGCAACAGCTTATTCAGAATGTCAGGCTGCTGCTGAGCTTTTTGATGTGTGAATGATGCTAGAATAGAAGAGATAAGAGAATGGAGAATCATGCAGGAGCTCTATCTCCAAAATGCTATTCATGGCAACTCACTGCTTTCCAGTAAAGGAATGGATTTCGCAATTCAGGATAAAAACCAGAAATCTCCGCTAAATAAAGAAGTAAATCATTAGAAATGTCATAAACAATGCACATATGTGGCTGGTGAGTAACGAATCACACAGCATGTTTATTCTTGAAATTCTTCGTCTTCTCACTGCTCCGTTATTACTTGGTAGTCGTCATTCCGAAAAAGGTGGAATTAGTCCCTGTCCTCGGAAATTCCTTTACATTTTAATAAGCATTATGCGTGTACAATACCGAAAACTGGAACTTTGTGAAAATATAGGCTGATTTCCTTTCATAATAACTAGTATTACATAACAGGCAATAGTTGCTAGAGTTTGGACTATACTCAGAGTCCAGTCTGTTATATACTAGCGTGTAGTACCCAGATCGATAGTGCAACGCATCGGGAACAACGAACAGCAGCAAAAATTCGCGCTTATTTGTTCAAAATTCTGTGTTCTGTTGAAAACTAAAAGAAACGAACAAATTTTGTGCCTGTATTAAGAGGAGATTTCTCGAATACTATTTCGAGATCTACATTAAGTGGAAAGTGGAATAGGTGAGCACAGAATGAGTTTGCGAAAGCAGATAACCTTTTCTTCTTTCCTATTCTCGTTCTCTCTAATGCTTACCTGTGTCCTTCCTACCGACGAATCATGTGCAGTCTGTATAGTCGAGAAACCTTACGCCGTTCTTAGCGAGTCGAGTTTGCAGATTCGTACACAACAAGCTCAGTTTGCAAATCGCTCACTTACAGGTCTTCCCAAGAACTAACAACTTTCTCCACCACTGATGTACACATCAATTCGTAAAATCAAATCCTCTTATGGAAATCAAGTGACTATTCCTCGAATTGAGGTGAGTGCTTTCCTCAAGTTGATTTTTACAGTATACTGGGTAATCATGTGCTACATGTCTTTAAAGTCCACTAGTTTTCACTTCTTCGTAGATGTTCCGTCTAGTACTTGAACTCCAACGAAAGTTTCACTGCTTTCTATTTAACCACATTTTTCATATTTTTTCAGAAAGAACTTTTTGAAAACTTTCGATTTTTTGAAGCATTTTACAAAGATTTAGCATTCGAAAGTCTCAAAAGTAGTAAAAAAAACTCTGTAATATCAGTAAAATATATGTAAGCGAATCAAAAGTTAAATCTAAGGCTAAACCGAGAAAAGGAAACTGGAAATTGTGAAATAGATATTTCTCCGCCAAGTTTTAGTTAATAGAAGGAGCGAATGTTAAGAGACTAATTATAACCGCGTATTTGTGAGGTGGAGGCTAATCTCGCCGTAAATCGAATTAGCTTAAGGTCACTACATCAGAAAACTTTTGTTGACGAGCTGCTGTAGTAGAATGAGCTTTCTTTTCTTCCCTATTGTATAAGGATCCAACATAACTTCACCTAAGCCCTAACAGGGCAATGCCTGTGTACGAGTAGATACATGCCGCGAACGTCAAGAAGGCGTAAATGAAGATTATAGCTTTATTCTATTTGGCATGCGCTTGTTTTTCTACAACCATACTCGTACATTGACAACAAATTTCTCTTTTTCCTGAAAACCAGAACAAGGAGAGCGCTACTGCTATAGGAAGCAGTGGCACTTGCAGGGAGTTTCTGTCGGTTGGGAATGGGGAGGAATACCCCCTTACAATAGAAAAAGGTGAAACCAAATTGAAATCGGTTACGAAATTTATGGAGATAAAAGTTTTTTAAAGGAAAAATTGTGGAGAAATTGCAGCTAAGAAAGTGAAAAGTTTTGTTAAGAACTCAGAGCTCCCCATAAGGCTGGTGTTTCGTCCACGTCCAACACTCAAATACATGCTTACATCGACGCGTATATACGAAAGCAAATGCAGCGATACAAACTGTCGGTACTGTGGGAACGAAAAAAAGATTTGTCAAGTGCGAGGAGCAGTCTATCAGATTCATTGTGACGGATGTGGAGAGATATATCTTGGAGAATCAAGTAGACCGCTCAAGCTCCGTTTGGATGAACATCGCCGCGCACTGAAGAATCCGACGTCGTATCCCAACGAAGCATTCTCGAAACACAGGACCCTGAAGCACACTATGGACCGACCACCATCTTTTACAGTAAAAGTCTTGCATCGCCATCTCACGAACACATTGGAAAGAAAAATAATGGAGGCTGCAGAGATCAAGCGTAGAAGACTAGAAATAAACATCAAGGAAGAGATGGGAGATTGTTTACGACTATTGTCTTGAATTGGAAAAACAACAACATAAACACTCTTCCTTTATCTGGGTCTCTCATTCTCACTGGTATCTAGCCAAAAACCAACTTCCTGCTAGACGTTGCATCTACACCGCCGCAGAGGTTTTCATTCATGCTATTATATTTGCGATGTTGTCGACAAATATTATTAATATAATAATATTGTATGTTAAGATCTGACGACAACCTTAAGGGTCGAAAGCTTACACGATAAAAATTTTGTTGGAGTTGCAATAGTCATTCAATATATATGTATACTGGAAAAATTGTGCATTCAAACATAATAGCAAGATATTTTTTTTATTAAAAAACTATTCCTTTCCAGAATTTCTTCGTGGTCCATAGGCCACTCTCAAAAGCATTCAGACTCATTCTCGGGTGGACAGACCATCCTTTCCTTCACTCCTTCAATAAGTGGCACTTAGACTAAAGTTCTGCGAAAAACAGCCCTCAAAAGAACTCTAGCCAGGTACTTCGCACGAGCATCGTATAAGTTCGAAGCCGAATTTAATAATTTAATTTTCCCTGAATACTCTTGTTTTTGTCATGATTTTTGTTAGTTGGACAGTGAATCGATGC
Source organism: Oesophagostomum dentatum (assembly GCA_000797555.1). Lineage (NCBI taxonomy): Eukaryota > Metazoa > Nematoda > Chromadorea > Rhabditida > Strongylidae > Oesophagostomum > Oesophagostomum dentatum. Next base: position 8,456 of record KN552545.1, read on the forward strand.
TGAAATCATTAAAATTCGGTTACATAAACTCTTTATATGCGATATTTCATCGCGCTAGAGAAATATACTGCATATAGGTGCTCATTTCCGGAAATTAGGAGAATTATCCATTACAGCGGAAGTAACAAATCAGGGCTTATCCATATCCAGTGAAATTGCGAGTGAATGTTCTCTAGTTCGCCATCTTTACAAATCTATGCGGGTTGCACGCATCATTCCTTGTGAATCTTTCTGTACATCTCCAGTAGCTAATCGATCGTTCATATGTACAAGTGTGTATTTATATCATACAGCTGGGGGAAATAATACATCGTCCTGTGCCCAGTTCTACAAGCAGGCTGTTACACAGTACTCGTTGCTTTCATTATATTCTGAAAATACTTTTATGGTTTAACTGCGAATGCAGGAAGTTTTTTTTAAAGCAAGGCTCGGTTCCAAACACATTGTCGAGTTACTGTACTAAGCATGTTATGAGAGTAGCCTTCTTTACATTCCTACCACAGTATCACGCGAGCTGTTAGCTATAATATCCTAAAAAGATCTGTTCTTCAGCTAATTTCCGATACTATAATATATATTGGGGCTGGTGTCAAAACATACCGATGCAAGATTTTTCTTCAAATTATTCTGTTTCAACATTTTTTTTAAATGTTTTCATTGAGTGGAACTCAAGTCGTACGTTAGCCAAAGAAAGTCGCATTTTTTTGGAACAGGGAGGTAACGCTTTGGCGCTTCAATGGTAGTGACGTAGGAGATGCTGCTGCCATAGTATCGACAACTCCTCTGAGACCGAAAGCTGCCATTGAAGTGAACCTTAGTGAAAAGCTGCTCTAACACCTTTTTTGGACGTTGTGTGGAGCCAATCCATTGACTCTGAGCTGAAGTCGTAAAGACAAAGTGATTTAAATGACGAATTTTGTTAAAGCTAGGCATGAGCGTAGAGATATGTACTTCTGACTTAGCAGAAGTGACTGATTCGGATTACCGTAGAGGGTTTTAGTGCTCCTCATTCTTTTTCAGTACGAGCAGCTATTGTTGCATAAATCCGGATAACTGAAACCCGGCTAAGTATAGGCCCTCTTTCTCTGAACTAGAGCCGTTGATCCCCTGCTAGGGCGTCAGAGTTCACGGCTATTGTTATGTAACGAACCGGATTCATCGCTCGCTTTCCACCCTCTTACCCAAGACTCAGAGTTCGTGCGGCTGCGAGGCGTGCCTATTCAGAATGAATAACACTCTGGATCTTTTTTCTTCTTGAAGGAATTCCTCCTTCGCAAAAGAGCGCATAATTTCGAAAAAATTTTACTTGCTACTCAATTTTGACTTGTATTTGGATTCCACGAGTCTTTCCTGGAAATTAATTTTAGAGGGGGTTAGGTTCCTTTCATTCAAGTAATCCGGAACGTGACATTTGACAAAATTATGTTAGCTATTTATGTCAGCAGCTATCATTTCCGAAAGAACCAGGAGCAGGTGCAGCTTAAGCACGAGGCATTCCTTCACAGAAATGTGGTTTTTTTTTGAAAAGTAAATTACACAGAAGTCTCGCTGATCACAGAAAACTTTGAGTATAGGGGACACCTGAGAAGATGTGCAGAAATGCATCACCAAGCAGCACGTTTATTATGCGTAATCTCTGATGTGCAGCTCTAGACGTGCATCAATGCACGCCAGGAAGTCTCTAATCTAAAGAAATCTTTTCTGACATCAGTGGATTTGCTCGAAGATTT
>KN552550.1:0-16780 GCA_000797555.1 Oesophagostomum dentatum
CATTTCTACTGCTAGTGATGTATCATTGTCAACTAATAAATCCAAGATATGACCATGGGTGATTTCACCCGTACTCCCTAAAGCTGCTACTGTAGTCCTTCGATGGAGTTTGGGAGCGGTGGTTACCGTTGCAAACGAGTGTGAATTAGGTGCGTATCAACTGGCTCTTGCGTCGATGCAGATCGCAAAGATTTTCGTAGTATTCGCCAGGTACAACTCTCAGTGAATCTTGACATGGAATACAGCTTCTGTTGAATGGACTGGAGTGCGCTCAATACTCAGCTATTTTGGTGGTCGCTTACTCGGTCTGTAGTAACGTTAATGCTCTGGCCAAGGCGATTTGGCCGAAACGTTAGCCAAATAAAGACCTATATCAACCTTGATAAAGGTTTACCCATTCAACAGAAGATCTCCATAGTGTGCCACGAATGGATCCGTAGCGTCATACTGCCAAGGGCGGGGCTTGAGGCATCCATCCAAGTTGCACCAATTCGCATTTATGGTGCAACTTGGACGAAACGCAAGTGTGATACTACGGACTACTCCCCGCAACTGTTTTCGATTCGACACGCCCTGCACCATTACTGATGGACGGACCCAATCGCAACATTTACACCAGCAGGATCGACGAGACAATCGCAAATGCTTGCGACAACGATCACCATTCTCGTGCTCCGTCAAACCGAGTATAGTAGCGGATTAACTGACGACGTAGGTACTGCCTCCTCAAGTATTCTGCGGACACATACATCCCGGCGGACATGTTGGGACGCGTTGCAGAGATGCCTGGCGGTCGATCGATTGCCGGCTCCCCCGATTCTGTATCCGCAGACTATTTGAGGAGACAGTATGTCGTATATGCTGATATAGTTTGTTCGTGGACCGAAGCAGGTTCCTCGTAGCACGATCGCCGCGTGCCTGGGCCTGCGCCACTGAAGTGTCACAGGTGAATCAACGTATTGGTGGCATACGGAAAAGATGAGTTCCTTTTAATTCGCTCTGTATTTGTACGGTTTAAATTCTGGGCTGTAGCTGCAGATCTAGCATATCTTTTTCATTTAGCCAACTGTTCATGGCTGCTTGTTTAAGTGTTTTCTCGTGGTTTTTCTTGTTTTCTGGTTACTTCTCACCTAAAAACCTTTCTCACCTAATAACCGAGGGTGCGCCGCTAGGAGTTTTTATAGCGTCCTAGTGACCTGACCCCAACTCAGGAACCCCAGAGGGATTGGCTCCAAAACGTTTTTAAAAATTTAGGTGCAAGGGTTCCAGGCTCACGTGATTAGATCGTGACTGCAGCCTTTATCAGGACGTTCCTATGGCTCAGTCTGCGATGCGAGCTAAGAGGAGTCCAAACCTTTGGTCTGTTAAGACCATCCAGATGTTCTCTAACGCGGCAGCAAAGAGGGCGCCCCGTCTCACCTATGTAATATGTGTCACGGCATCAATTACAGGTGATTAAGTAGACTACCCCTGGCATCATACAGTCTCCGTCCCTGCCGAAACGGCAAACCACGCATCCTGGCGTTTCGCAAAGACGATCGTAAGCCCGATTCCGTACCAACCGCTGTTTTAGGTTGGCGGGTGGTATATCAACGACCCTAACTGCATCCTGTAGATCCGCTCGCTTCATGCATTTCCGTATTGATCTGCTTAAGCCGTCTGAAACGAAAGGTAAGCAGAACGGAATCTTTTCGGCAATTTGGTCTGCTATAGGAGTACCATTCCTGACGCGATGATTCCTGGGCTCAACTCCTTAGATATATAGCCACTGGACGTGGCAAACTTTAAAAGCGTTTTGGATAGCTGTCAAAAATTCGAAAATGAACAGGAAAGATGAGTGCATTGCTACTACCAACGAACTCGTGCCTTACCAATCCCTTTAGGGTTCCTGAGTTGGGTTCAGGTCACTAGGACGCTATAAAAGCTTCCTAGGGGCATACTCTCGGTTATTAGGTGGTCTGCTGCCCTTCCTGATTTCTGTGACCGTATTCCAAAACGATCTGGTCTGGGCCATGCGTGGAATTGCGTTCCCGACGCGCTTATTCTAAAAATTCTAGAGCGGCTTTTGCAAGAGCAACATGAAGTTCGATGTACCAAAAGATGTTCTTAGTGGCATTGGAGCAGTAGCGCTTGAACTAACTTGTCCACAAGTTTTTGAAATAGCATTGGGCCAGGCATGGCCCGGGCCAGATGGTTTCGGAATACGGCCGCGCCGCTGCTATCTAAAGGAGCCCTAGCGATTTTGTGATTCGGTTTGGTCTTTCGTGTTTACTAGCTGATTGAAACTACTCTGTAGCATGACAAGACGTTTTAGCGGGTGGTCACTATGACTTCTACTTTCCAGGCTCTGGCGAAAGCGAAATCGCCGAAACGTTAGCCGAATAAACTGTATTACTATCTTGGTGTAAGGCTCAACCGAAACTACTTCACCAAATATTTGCTATGCCAAGATTCAAAAGCAGTCGCACATGGACAGTAAAATAGCACGGCTTAGGTCAAAACAATAGGAAAGGCAATATCGGAAAAATGAGCCTAGCAAATTGGTATTCCTTCATGAACTTGATAAAACAATCGGAAAACTCACAAATGTTTCCCAGCTGCGTCCTGGATCCGCTTCTTTGCATCTAATTTCAAAAGTTCCGCTCTTTCCTTCGTACCCTTCTGCGGAAGAACGCGGCGACGTTCATACTTTGACTTCGCTGGAGTTCTCGCAACCCTGATCACCTCTAAAGCGATTGTTAATAACATATTAAATAAACCATTTCTGTGATAAAAGAGAGGCCAACCCTGTAATTGAAATATGAGCAGCCAATACAGTTCCAAGTGCAACATTTAACAGACCTAATCACTTGAATGCATGAAACTGTAGCATGTTTGCACAGCATAAACGAAGCTTTTAAAATCTTAACCTTAACCCTCCCCTCCCTCCCAGTTGATACGCACGGATTTTGTCAGTAAAAACAAAAGCTACTCTGCAAGAAAAATCAAGGTTGTACCTCTAGTTAAACGCGTTACACTATCCGCGCAGCATTTCGCATTTTGAAGTGAAACTTGTAGACAAAACGATAAGAATAGGAGACGTACCAGACGAGTTCGCAGAACAACTGCGAGTTGTGTCATGCTGAGATTTACCACAACATTCTTCTTCACCGATTCCACTACCATCAGTTGTGCAGTCATCGTCAGAATCGATAACGAAACTATTGATAACTGGGGAAGGCGGACGTCCCTAGAACATATTTGATTAATATTTCCGACTACAGTTTCAGATAATTCGTAGTCCCATTCTGCAGCTTTTACTTTGAGGAACTATATGAAGAAAACAGAACTAACGTTAACTTCGCAAGTATGATGACTGTCATCGGAACATGATGGGACCATATCAATGTACTTCGAAGCGAGATCAGTATGCTTTGCGGCACTCTCGCGGCATGTGGAAGTGCCTAAGCATATCAGTTGAGCAAACTAATCTCACTATAAAAGTGCGAATTTGCCCCTGGAATTACTCCGATCAACTCAATTCGTGCTACAATAATTAGGTATGCTATCACTGAATTAGCAGGAAATGAGTTAATCTTCCATCCCCACAACTACGACAAAGCTGAATTTATTTCCTGCTTAGTAGCCAAGACCGAAAAAGACGGATTTTCTTCTTATACAGCGAAGTGCTGGCAAAAGCGCTGAAGAAAGAGAAAAATATAGGAAGGAGAACATCAAAGTAGTCCAGGCCAAAAATTCTCAGAAGAAAAACGCACTAATACTAGATATTTCACTCAGCTACACACTATTTCAGAAAGATAAACATGCTGTTATTTACCTGATCTACCCATGAATAAGCTTTACAGGAAATGTATTGAATATGTTGTAAAATACATAAGCAAACTTACAGTCACTGCCACTTCTTTCTTTCCGGCGCTCTTTCTTCCTGTGTTCAGGCATAGTCCACGCTCTAGTACTATAATGCAGATGAAAATGAACCGCGTGATAAATAAAGATTCAAAAGTAAGGTTAGTGATTTGACATTCGACTTCGAAAAACAAGTTGCCAGGAATTATTTAGCAGTAACAAGGAAACTGTCATATCAAGATAATAACAATATTGTTGCTCAGATTTGCTACTTCTATATTCAATTGATTGCTTCTATATACAGTTTCAAAAAGACCAGCTTAAAAACTCAATAGCCTAAAGTATCTGGTGGAAAGACACTGCGTATATCTTCAGTGCTTCAAACACTAAACATAACAATTTGTTCTCTTGAGCTAGAGAACTAAGAAATGCAAAAACCACAATTCTACTAACCTGAATTAAGGAAGAACTACGAGCAACTATGATGTTAAAGACGAAGATATCTAATCCTTCCTATCTCAAACAGAGGAAATTTCAACTGAATACGTAATGAAACAATCAGCTCCTGACAAACAACGTAATTACTGAACAGAAAAAAACATTAGCATTTTAACATAAGAACTCGAGATGAATTCTAAACACAGAGCAGACCATAAGAAAATTCTAAACATAGAACACAACTATAGGACTTATTCCAGTCGACCGAAATTAATCCTCGTCTGAAGAGTCAGGAGGCAGAAGAACAAACTCCGATGTTTCTCCGGCAACTTCGCTCTAGAAAAGAGTAAGGAATGATTTTAAAAAACGCTCAGTAACGATGCGGACTTTACTGCGCTAGACATGCATACAAAACAGCATAAAAACTTTAGACGATCTGATACCATATAAAATGAGCGCTAACATGCACTATGACTAATCACTAGACAGTAATAAGCTGCTGAAAAGGCTTACCTCGTCCTCCTCTGGTGGAAGCAGACCGAATAATTCAGCCGCCTGTCGCCGTTCCTCTGCAGTTTCCAGTAAAACCGTCTTTTCAGGAACATCAGTGAAGTTGTCGACATTAACACTATTGGAAGTAGCTTTCTAAAAATTAAATTACGCTAGCTGAACTAAAAGAACTAAATCAAAAAAATCGGACGCATCTTGGCAAAGCATTAAAATGAAAGCGTGACAATTTTTACCACCCCTAATCAAACGATCCTACCATACTATGCGCGAATTTTAGGCAACCGAAATCTAGTCAAGTTTGGGTAAAGATTTCTACTACAACGAAGGCGAACCTCGGGAACAAACCGACGTGCAATCCACGCCGGATCAAGCTGCATCATTTTTGTCATTGACTCGATTGCTTCTGTGAGCTCCGTGAGTAATGATGTGTCGTTCGCGTCCCTGATCTCATACACATCAATTGAATGTATCAAAGCCGTCAAACGAGCCAGCTCCGACGGAACTAAAATTTTCGTGCATTAACGCTTAATCGAACATTTGCCGTATATTTCGCCGATACGTGCGGTGCACATTTGCCTCAGTTTACCAAATAAACTACAGAACAAAGAAAACTCGGACAGGGCAGTAAATCTGGCTCGCACGCTAACCAGGAATAATCACTTTTCGAATTTCCAGCGTTTTTCTACTTTGCTTGCAACGACGCAGCTAGTAACAAGGTACTGCTACGGGCTAAAAATTACCCGTTCATAGCCCAAAGTTCTTTAACCTGCTATGCTAATATATCTCATCCTTTAGAAAACTTGCAATAATTAATCTAGAGCCTTTATATTGTTTCGGCAGACCTTTTGTAACCAGTAAGCATGAGCTTGACGAAAAATCATAGAGATCTGTAGAAGGTGATGTCAGAAGAGTCTACATTCCTAAGTCATTCGACCCACAAGAACTATGAAAAATATCGCATTAAAAATAAGCAAATAGGACATTCGTTGACGAAGTAGCCGAAAAATACCATATATCACGGATAGCTTTAAAATAGTTTCCTTTTATTCGTTCTCTTCCAAAATTTCATGCTTTTCGTCCTAAAGCCCGCAAAACGATGAATGTAAAATGGACGAGTAAAATTCCGTACATGCTGATTTGCATGAGAGGAAAATTACTGTATTCCAATTTGGCAGAAGCTGCCGCTCTTCTAGAAAGCAAAGCGGGAAGGTGCTATATCCGCCTCTTTTTTCCAAGCATATTTTCAATTCTACTACGTATCAGTACCTGTCAAGACATTAATGAGTTGTTCTCAAACCAAAAAGGAAGGTTCCAGCTACGCGTGATAACTGTTATATGAAGTAGTCCAAACCTCTCTATATGAAAAACTCGTAGAGGTCTTGCTTTCCCATTGCTTGTTCAAGCTGAACAACTCTAAACATAGCTGCAACATAGCTGGAATAAACTTGAAACAGGCCTTCAAAAAGTAAACGTGGTTCTCACCTTCAGCAGCAAAAAGTGAGGGTGGTCCGTCTGGTCGGCGATTTGGGGGGGGGGGGGACAATTATTTGCTGTGGGTCCTGATCTAGTTTGCATTAAAGCCCAAAAAAAACAAGACAGCTAGAAAATAACTCTGAAACTGCTGCTAACAGCAAGCCAGCGACATATTTTGGCATGTCACCTATTATGTAATAGAAAAGTTGCCCTCCATATTGCATTTTTACGGAGAGCAAAACGAATATGTGAAATGATGTGATTATATAGGGTTATAATGGAAGGTCAGTACTATTAGCAATACTGGAGCTCTGCAATCGTAGCTTTGGAAAATGCCAAGCTTTGAAATGTAGATTAAAAATTCAATGTTCCCACTTCAGTGACGAAAATTATCAGAAAATGATGCGGTTGTATAGTGGAGTTGACCAGTCGGTGCAGTTTGCGCGAGGTTGCAGCTGCAGAAAGGGGTTCTAGCTCAGCCCAAAACCGTCTTTCAGTACCGAAACTTTGCCAGCTATACGAAATGCATAGGAAGATGCTCCGTGGATGTGCAAATCTCCACAAACACGTTCCGTTTTCGAGATATACCCCTTGGTCCGCAACAACACGCCTGCACCGACTGGTCAACTCGAGTATAGCGACTAGATTTCCACGATCGAATAATATATAATGCACCTAAACTTTCTCCGATATTGTCTTCCAAATTTCGATGGAATCGTGACTCCACGGTTTTTTTTTGCCCGGTGCTCTCTTGTTTTCAAAAGTTTTCAAAACTGATTAACATCGAAGATGGAGCTTGGAGCTGCGGCTCCATGGAACTTTTTAAAGTATGTCCGAAAGAAGTTCAGGGCCATTATAAACCATTTCGCGGAGGATATTGCCCAAGTGTTCGCCACAACCGCAAAGTTTCCCGATAGTCTTTTATCAATAACTTATAAGTGGAAATGCACTGAATTTTTAACAATTTATTAATTCGCAAAGGTTTTCTGCGACAACTGCCCGGAAGAACACATCCTCAGCTGCTCCGGCCAGAAATCCTATCCCCTACAGTTTCATCAGGATGTCTCAGTTTCACCAGTCATTCCCATCCCCTCTGCGGAAAATCGAAAATTTGGATACAGGACCACCGCATTTCTCAAAGGTGCAGCAATACAAAGCAAACTGTAAACTAGATTATAGCGCAAGTCTTTTCTTTTAGAACAACGTTTTTCAGCAATCACGATTTGCTCCATTTATTTTAGACAAAAGAAAAAATTCCTAAAAGAATTGCTAAATTGAACAGGGGCCGCATCCAAAATAGCCGTTTCCAGTGGCTAAACATTTCCCGTGGAAATAGAAATTTAGCCGGTGGAAACTGCTATCCAGTAAAGATTTATCTACGGATAAATATTTCTAGTAGCCTTCGTGAAACTGTTTGTCCGCGGATAAATTTTTATTGGATAGCGATTTCCACTGGTCAAATTTATATTTTCACTGGAAATGTTTAGCCACTGGAAACTGCCATATTGGATGCGGGCCCAGGTTTTACAAAGGTAGAATTTTAACTGTGGCTATCACATTACATTCTCTCTTGTAAGTGACTAACCGTCGTATTTTAACATGCTAACGTCGTCGAGCCAAAAAAGGAGAGAGGGGACAGGATCAAGAAAAATAGATTGAAAAAGACAACTGGGAACATATAATTTGAAGATTATATGAAAAAGGAAATATGAGGAGTCATCCAGCTCCATTACGGGAACTGCAACTATAGAATATATGAAATGTACTCGTACCTTCCACTTCTGGAAATCCTAAAACACTCAGTTGATTCGGAGTTGCCGGGGAGTAGGGTAGACGACAGACAATGTATTTGTTCGGAGTGGGATTTTTTGTGTGTTCCTGCGTGAAAAATATGCAGAAAGGGATAATGAAGAGAATGCCGATAGTACTCACTCGTAATACCATGTTGAAACCAGGTCCGAAAAGATCAGGAAATGGGCGACGTTGTTTCAGTTGGTGACCATCAATAATCAATTGAGAGCATGGCGAAACAATCAACAAAACATGCGAAGCGGAACATATAGAGTCGACAAGCCATCGAGAAGGGCGTGTAACTTGAAAGGAAATCCTTACATAGCTTCGAGTTTATTGAACTTAACGACAGTGCGTAGGCAAAATCTTGGTTTCAAAATATGGGTATGTGCTAAAATACTTACAGTGCTGACCCAAAGAGCTGAGCACGGGATACGGATTAGCTGTGATTCACAATGTATAGGGTGCGCCACAATAACTTTATGCGTACGATTTTCACAATTCTCAGTAAAATATTCTAGAAGGGGCCTACTTTTTAGAATCATTTCGCTCAAAATTCGGTACGTCTTCGATATCACTTCAGGCAACAAGCAAGTGGAGAATATTATACGACCTAAAGGTTTGATTTTCTGCATCCATTTAGGAATATCAAACAAATCTTCTCATAAACAGTATTTTCCCCAAACCCAAAAACTAATAGGACTATTTTTTACCACACAATTACAACGTTTCGAGAAGTGCTAATCTTCGCTACTTATCAGCTCCATCTTCTATGCATGTTTCTAATAAGCAAAATCTCTTTAAAATCTTCGAAATAAAAGCACACCTGAAGAATTTTACTAACATCTCCGATGTTTTTTTTCTTTACTCCAGCAATAATTCTGAGCTCAAATTACTATATATAGGGGCTATGTTGCTGCACTTAGGCTATCACTATACTCCGTCAACAAAGTGTAGCGCATACGATCGTCATCGCACGCGACTGTAAACTAGATATGTATTAGATGGGCGTTGCAACGGAAGAGTCCGCAACAGTATTTCAGATCTCTGTGAATTGTCAACTTGCGACGGCCTTGCAAACATCGATGATGTTCCAGGGTCAAGCTTGCGATGTGTAATGTGGCCCCCGAAGTCGACCCCCTACACCGGATAACGCCCAAGAAGACCCCCCTCTCCCACTAATAATGCTGCGTAATGAGCTCGGATCCCTGCTGAAGTTCAATTTTTGCAAAAAAAGTCAAAATTTCTGAAATCTTCCACAAATGTAGTCGAAGAGCAGCTGAACTAGAGACGTGAAATTATCAAAGAAAATCAATAAAATACGGAGTTATGATGCCAAAGGTTCGATCACCGCTTGAGCTAAATTGTTGCAAAAAAATGAAATTGTTAAAAATCTGCGTGAAGTAAGTAAACAACATAAAATAATAGTCATTAAACGAGTTGATGGCAAAAAAAGCAAAGAAGGAGAAAATGGGAGTTTTTAAGCGCTGAATTTCTTGAAAAAAAAGCAGGAAAGTATGTCAGTGGAAAAGTTGAACAATCGAGGATGCTCGAAATGTTCCTGGACCTGCTCATACCGGTTGAGAGTGCATGATTTTCTGCATCTAACAGTTTCATGGATGCTTGAAAGGATAGCGTGTTTGAAGAAAAATACCCAGTCAAAATAAGGGTGCCGCCAACAAATGAGAAATATAGGATTCCGTAAAACATGGATTACTCTTCGGTTTTTGAATTTCTTTACAAGCGACCCAACTATATGTTTTCCGAATGTATGCTCTACTAATGACAATTTACAGCAGAAGAAAAGGCTTTGTCAGACCTGAGAAAAGTTGATGTCGCACCACCCCAAAATAAGGGGCTTTGCCACATCAAAACTAGAGGTGTGCCACATCAACTTTTCTTGGAAACGGAGAAACGTATGACCGTTAAATTGTGTGCAATAATGCAAGGTTGAGTGAGGATTATTCAGGCCAGCTTTTGTAAATGAAGAAAAGGCAGTGACAGAGTTATCGTACTTGCAAAAAAGCAAAAATTAGGCTTTTACGCATAAAAAAACGCTCCCGAACGCTTTTTGTGATGGAAATAACAGGCAACAAAGTCTCCAGGCGCTTTTCGTGCATCAAATGTGTGTAAAATGAGTAGAAGTGACAATTCTACCGTTTGCAGAAATTTATGGTTCTATGGCGGATCGAAGATTCAAAACTGCTGGCGACAACACCATACAAGCTGCTGTCATATTCTCTTTGTCGTGAACATGTTGAAGTGCACTCGTGCCGCAAGGTATCTATAGTCTAATTAAGGGTACAGGAGAGGCGTGATCCTTTAAGACAACCTCAAATATCTGCGATCATTTTTTGACATTTTTCATGATATATTATGATGTTCTCTGCGATTTCCCGGCCTCCACTCCCTAAGTCGACCCCCCGCCACAGCATGCTCCTCAGGTCGACCCCCTGAGCTCCATCACAAGCTTGACCATGATTTTCACGCAAGAAAGAAAATGGATTCGAGTGTACGCTGCCACGACGTACCGGAATTATCCATCTCGCGGCTGTCCAAGAGCACATCTACTCCAGCATGACGCTTAAGGAAACGACTAAGGAGAAGCGTAACTTCAGCATGCTCATCGCAGTCATCCGAGGTTAGTAAAAGGACGGACGGTTTTGACTCTAGTTCTATTTCCTGAACATGCACAGGTGCTCGGTGGACTTTTCTTCGCAGCATCAAGACGTAACCCATGCCACAAAAGCTCAGTAACAGGACCGTACCTGCAAAAGCAAGAAACAACGCTTCCAAGCGTTTAACAGTGAAAGAAGCAAAACAAACCCACAGCCAAGAGCAAACAGAATTGAAGAGCTAGAGTCACGCATTCGCCGCAGACTTCGCCAGGATAAACTTGCTCGGTCAGTATACAACGTGAAGTTCAACATGGTGTGAGCACAGAGTTTGCATCTCGCCAAAGGTGTAACTGTTTCGTCACAGATCAGAACGCAGTCATGGCGTTGAATGTGAGCATAAACTACGTAGTCCCCTTTCGCCACATTACGCCACTGAAAACAATTACTTTTTCCCACATGAGCATAATTTTCTCCTAATGCGTAGAATTACAGCTACACAAATAAACACTCGACAGGATAAAAGAGGATACGAAACGGCTATACGCTTTATTTTCGAAAAAAAAACTGAAGGTTACCTCGACAACTGCTGCAAAGGCAAGGTAATTTTATGTAAACAATCACATTCTTTGCTTTACTATTGCCCTAACTTACCGTGACCGCATTAACAGTGCACCCCTTTATGTGATGCAGCGCAGAGAACGACACTCTGGCGATCTCGATTTGCGGTCTCGACAGTGGTGACTTTACATGCCGACTTTAAAGAGGGATCTGCTCATGCTGTCGCGAATGACGTGTTATTCACCCCCCAAAAAGTCTTAAAATGGAGATGGAGAGTAGTATTCGGAGACCTTCCTTACAAAGTTAACAGTATTATTACTCTGCTTATCGTCGAAGTCCCCGTTCGTCATCATGGCGACCTTCTTCGTTACCCACATTTTCCACGCAATCTTTCGGTCATGACTACCGCAGCATATATCTAACCCTTTGATAGTAAGCAAGAGCGTTTCGCCCTGTCAAAGGAAACACTTTAAGTCTGAGCATTATCATACATGCCTTGTTCACTGTGGGAGACATGTGCTATCTTCAATATAGATATGAGACAGACAGCTAACCTTCAAGCCTGAAGCAGGATGCACAATAGCGAACGTTTGTAAAGGATGAAGAACACCATCGCTCTGCTTTTCAAAAACGGAAACAGTGACTACACGACCTGAAGCAATAGTAATGCAATACTTTTATTATATCATTGTATTTGTTACCATAATACGAAGTCGCAGGTCCCTCAACGCGCAGCCAGACACCATCCTCTTCGCTTAGATCAACAATTAGAAGAGGAGATAAATCAGAATCATGAAAACCCTAAAGTCGTTATTCTAAAAATAGAAAAGCTGAAAATGCTTATAGAAAATAACTACCTTGCTCTCATAATACTCGGCAATCTTTGGAAATAACTGGATATCAGGAGGAGAAGTGATAAGCAAGCTTGCACTGAAACTCATATTATCTCATAGTCGTAGGCCGCAATAAAGAACAGGAGAAATCCATACCGGCATTTCTGTGGAAACACTGTCACATTAACGATGTACTGAGATAAACCGAACATACGAAAGCATGAGTATCCAAAGTAGAAAGGAAGCTACAAGGAAACTGTATTAAAGAACATAGCATTTAAAAAAAGAAGAATAGAATGAAACACAATGAACAAGTGGTAAAACAGTTACATCAGAAGCAAAGAGTAACAGACGAAATGGAATAAGCGTACGACCTAAAAGAAACTTGCCGAAACTGCATCCTTTTTGTGAAAAACTATTGCTCGACAGGGCCATAACCAGCGGCCGTCGGCTACCATTCGATGAGCATCGTGACAGTAAATGTCCTCTGCGTCTGGTGCGTAGAGGCACTGCAACCGAATTGCAGCAAAATCCACAACTTCATGAACCGAAACCGATATGTTCAATTCGATATGGGGCAGTCTGCAAAGGCAGAAAACAGATGAAGTAATGAAAATCAAGGAACAGTAGCACATAAAGGCACATAGATGTAGATTATGAAGTTCAAGTCACTCAGGGTTTATGATCTTCACTGATCTCGCACTTCCAAATTACAACTTAAATTCATTAAGGCTCTCCCCGGACTCTTCGAAAGTGTGAGATAAAATCGTCTGCGCTGGCAACTGCAATATCGATGCGTATCGAATGGAATCGTCGTGGCGGAGATTTTTGCCAACGCGCGATCGATATGCACCGATACTTCAGTCGCTAGCGCGGGCGATTTCATCGGCCTCATACTCCTCGACAAGTCTGGGGAGAGCCTAAAGGCAGCATATACGGGAAATGAGGTTCGTGAGATTTTTGCATAGCAGATATAAGATCTCCAGATGAAGAGGGATTTCAAAATTGAAATCATTTGCCCTGGTCGAGAAAAATACTTATTAATTCATCGACGTCTTTGAATCCACATAACCACGCATGACTGTATAGTTGCATGGAAATGGTCAAAAGAAATAGAATGGATCCTGCAATTTCGCATGCTTTGTCTGCGATTGCTAGTTAAAACATTTTTGGACTAAACGAATCGGATGACGCTCATCTTCACTCTGGAAACTGAAATTTTGCTTTCGTGCATCGTCGTGTGAATTTAAAGATCTTAGCATATTGACAAGCACTTTTTTCTTGAAATTGAGCAACTTCTGTGGGTTCGAAAAAAACCCCGTTCTTCGAAATCCTCTGCCGATCTATCTGAAAATTTCATCATCCTTATTTTCTATGTACGCCACCTTTAAGACGAAAAATTTGTCTGACAACCAGAATTTTTTAAAGTAACGTGGCAAACAACAGAAAGGATCAAGTTACTTTTTGCAACTAACAAGCGTATTCAAACAAAAGTGCTAAATTAAAAAAACTACTTACAACTGGTTACTTGCATCGAAATGCGCTACAGGAGTAAGGTCCACTGACAACAATCCAACAGGACATGGAGATAGCTCATAGTCCTCGGCTAAAACAAGAACAGCTTCCAAAGAATCACACAACCAAGCCGACTTTCCGGAGGATGACAGCTGCGTGTCAGAAAACATTTAACAGATTTCGAAAAAAAAGCTGTATTCTCAAGTAGTCTGAAAACAAGCACAATTCCGCCGTGGTGCCACAATGTAATGGGCAACCCTGATCAGTGCTGTGTGACGGTTGATCCAATCCGTCAAGCATCTCCGCCCTAGCTGCCGAACGCGTCCAGGTTACATATGTCTTCGTACTACTTGAGAATACAATAAAGCGGCGGCGGTCGCACCTCTCCTCATTTTGCCGAGACGAAAATGAGACGAAGTAAAATTTGGCTGTAAACACATCCTACTGTTTATAAAAGCAGAAATCGATGTTGTAAAACTAAAAACAAGAACTTGGTAACAGTAACGTAACTACCCCTCCACAAAGTTTCTCCTGGAATACTGATCATTATAGCAAATTCTTAGATAAATTTTCGAGAAGGGAAAGGAAAGGTGAGGTGACGCGCCGTCGCGCTTCCGAGGAAAACCTAGGAGTCCGAGGATGATACTCACTCCCCCCCCCCCTAAACTCATCTTCTTACTGTTTTAACGATCATGCTTTAGAGGCGCGCCGCGACTGCGTTCCAAAGAACCCAGCATCAGACGCGCGAACAAGTGATAGTGCACCCGCAGTCAACCAGGTGAACTCTCCGGAAAGTGACCGTATAATTCATGAATACTAAAGCAGAAAAGAAGAAACTAACCCGAATGAAAAGTTGCTTCATAGCTTTCCACGCAATTTCGAGACGTTCCCAGAACACTGTACACAGAATTTGAAGTGAATAAATTTTTGTCGTAATTAACTTTGACATTTTTATAACATCGATCACATAAACAAATTAATTGCAAACTAGCAAATAAAAACGTGACATAATTGAAAAAAGAATATCCGAAACTAATGGTCATGTCGGAGCGCACTATAAGGTTGCCTAAAAAGTGGAATTTGGAAGAAAGTAAAGAACGCTATGCAAAAAGTCCCACCTTTTCCTTAGTGGATGGCTCGACTTCGGTAGTCTGATTACCTTCCGCTTCAGCAGAATCCACTTGCTCGTTCTCCTTTTCGGCGAGCGACTTAGAAGCTGCCTGCTCTCTATTATGTCTGGCTCTTACAAAGGTCTTTGGGTGTATTGGAAACAATCCAGAGAGACCTGCAACGATTTAGGATCTATTAAGTCTATAAGATCTATTAAGTTAGAAGCAGATTAAAAAACGAAAATAAAAGTACCGAGAAGTTCCAAAACAGGCACAGATATGTGGGCGTTTCGCTCGCCAATCCAGTACTTGAGCCGACCGAAATTGAGGGATACTAGCTTTTCGTTCCTTGAGTTCGGCAGAGGGTCAAAGCTACCAACCTGAAAAGACAGCAAATATCGCCATATTTCCGATTCGAAGGAAATTCTGTACCTGCTCAAGAATGTTCCCCTCGTATCTCCTCCCTAGAGCTCTGTCAGGGAAAACACAGATGTGATAAAAAGGACGATTTGCACAGCCGAAAAGAGCCAAACCAATCGAAGGGCGACCGTAATATTTGGGAATGACAAGCTTCCGCATCTTAGCTAGGATGAATCACTCATAGACTGAGCTGTTTCCAAGACTCCCGTTGCGTTCCTTCTGGAAGGATATCTGCAAACGTAACGTCCAGTATATCTGAAAACCTGCAACAGATATACATACATCAAAAGTTTTCGAACTACTGAGAAATCACTTCTGTGCCTTCCAGGTTGGTAAAGAGACACGCTCTATTGCCTTACGTTTCGGCTATTCATATATCAGTTCGAACATGCAATATATTTTCGAACTACTGTTCCGTCGAAACTTCACAGAGGAGAATTATTCGATATGATGATGACGATAGAATCACATTAGCTCTGTGCAGTGGTCCCCAGTATTTCTACTTCCGCTGATAAAACCATGTTGCATAGAGTAACAGCTTTTACCGGATTAAGAGGTCAAAAACTACAAAATTTTCGAGGAAATTTAGGTAGTTTGGTAACTATCCTACGCATGGCATAACTGTTTATTACAATGCGAAATGAGTTTGTACTCACTGACTTCAGTATCCCTTTCCGAAAAGAAAAGAGTGTGGAAATTCCTGGCGTGCCGCAAAAAGAACAATAAGCAAAAACAGAGAAGCATGGTATAAAATAAACCCCGTTGTTACGAGGTGAGATAAATCTAATGTTTGATAAATTCAACGAACGCTCAAATACACAAATTATGTTTATTGAGGAGTACTCTTCTATACTGCCATCGTCCTCAAACACCTCATAACGGTAGAGTGTTTTTGAAAACCGGTTATAAAAAAAACAACTATAGGGGGAAAACATTAAGCATAATCCAGGCTGCAACCACCAAAGTAGGCGTGAATTAATTCGTGTGGGATGTTCGCTTGAACAAACCTGCCTCTACCGTACTTCTTTATTCACTCGCGTCGGACGTCGGCAAACGGGCCGGGCGGTCAGCCAGTTTCGGCCGGGCAGTCCGCCATGGCAATGCATTTTGTTCAGTATTTTCGTTTGATAAGCTGTTATCAATGTGGCGAGCCGCCCAGCCGGAGGTTAAATTCTCAGACACCGATTCGGGCTGACCGCACATCCAATGCAGGACTGAATTGACGCCCCTCAGGCGGTCAGTCAAGTATTTGTCGGCGGTCAGCCGACAGTACAATGAATTTCATAGCTTCCACTTTTGAACATGCATGTGGACGTCGAAATTCTCGACGTTTTGGACGTGAATGCAGCCCAAACAGGACGTTCGGGCTCAGCCCGGCGGTGCTCGACCTTCAGGGGTCAGTCCGATGCTGTGCCCCGCCCTAAAACCTGGTTGGCGGACAGCCCGGTCGCGTCTTTTCGGCCGGAGAGGGGGGGGGGACGTTAAGTGATGCTGTCAATTGCATGGATGCCGCGAAGGCGCTTAGGCAACCACCGGTTGGCACCAATGGTCCGCATATGCCTTGGCTTGCGCGGACAACTCGTCCACGTCTCAAAGCGAAGAATGTGTGGCGACTTATTGGCGTATGGTGGGCCTGACTTACGGGAGGAAGGGTGGCTCCCTAGTCTGC
>KN552556.1:0-10207 GCA_000797555.1 Oesophagostomum dentatum
TATTCAGCACTGTTTTGTTTTAGATCCAAAAAATGCTGGTGAGAACCTACTCTATACCTGTGACCCCTAATAAATGTATGGCCGATGAGAGGTTATGCTTATAACCACTAATGAGCTTATGAACAAATGAAGAAACAATAGCGGAATACGGAGGAATCACCTTATGAATATATTTAATTCAGAATGCTTGTGCCTGCGACTTATATTTCCAGAGTTAATCTCATCCATGCACACTTCTGAGGGCGAGTGAGAATTTCTCTCGCAAGATTCGAGTTCATTCATCTTAATGTTTTTATGCGATGGTATGGAGCCTGCAAATTCAGAATGTGTGCGTTCGTGATTCATATGCCCGCACGTAGTTTTATCTATGAAAGTTTTGCGGGTATCATTACCATTTTTCCTCCGTAAAGCTCGAGGGCTCGAGTTCATTCTTGCCAATTTTTACTGGGATGGTATGGATCCTACCAAGAAAGAATAGAGTTGCAAAAGGTGAGCAACTTATTTTGCAAAGCATTAGGAGAAGTATTACGAACAACTACAAGAGCTTTAGAACCGGATGGAAACATGCAGGAGGTCCGCAGGTACGTCATGGTTCTTCTCCCTGGTGGAAAAAGATTTGAAAGGAGGTCGGAGGAGGGGGAATGCTGAGGAAGTGGGGTAAAAACAAACTAAACGGCGAAACTGTTTAGGCCTGCAGCGGTCCAAATCCGCCAGCTTGAATGCTTTTGCAAAATCGAAGGTCTGTTTAGAGCCACTGGTTCAGTCTAGCGAAAGTTCGTTACACACTGCGCTAAAATTTTCTTTTCATAAACAACAAATTGTTTCTAGTGCTACACGCATTATGTACCTTTAGAATTCTGCATTCAATAAGTCCTAGTGTATTTTTTAAAATGTATAGAACATACATACTGCTACATCTGGAGTATTGCACCTGTATCTGGAATCCATCTCGAAAAAAGGATACTGTAGAAATTGAGTGTGTTCAGAGGACCTTTACTAAAGTCTTCTTATCGATGTTTCCTTAATCCACAATATCTTCACGCACTTCCCAGTTACAGAGAACGACTTGTTAGATTAGCCTTAAAAACACTTTTCTACAGGAGGATAGTAGCAGATCTCTCGATGGGTTTTAAAATTCTACGAGAAAAGGTACGTTTAAGAGCATCGAAATTCTGGACATTCCGCTCAATCCACGAACATCGTGCCAGTTTCAATCTTTATGTTTTCAGATTTGGTAGCTACGAAGAATGGCTTCAACGAAGATAATTTTTCTGGCGCTCCGAGGAATTGCTCAACAAGCTCCCACCGTCTTTCCTTGCCTGTGGAACCTTTAGCAAATTAAAAATGAAACGCAAAAGTGTAAACATCCCTGATCTACTCGTAATTGATGATGTCATTTGATTGACCTTGCCTTGATTTGTACTGCAATCTATATCATAACCATTTCTTTATTCGTAATACATATCACAGTACAACTACCTTCTACTCATAGACGGGCACTATCATGCTGCTACTTTTCTCACGTAACGTTCGTGATTACCGGATATAATATCCAGCTGGTCATCTTGCTTAGAAACCTTCACCCAGCATGCTGGTTGAGCGTGGGACAACCAGTATACCCGCCAGTTGAATTTCCGGCACTGCTCCTGTGACCTCGTATGTGAGCAAGGGCATCTAGCTGGTTGATGTGGCTGCTAGTTCTGATAGCTCTCTGACCTTTCCGTAAGCTGTACCCCGTCATTACAAGGAGCATTAGCATTAAATTTACTTTTACTGTAGTGAAGACTTAGGGGTTGTGATGCATCTTAAACTTTGAAGGCATACACGGTAACATCTAGAAGTAGGATGAGCCATTTCAATCAATTCATTCTTTTCTTTATCTGCATTTCTTTTCAACCTTTCTTCCTCTCATCCCCACTCTCAGTAAACCTCCTATTTAATGCTATGATCTTTTTTAAATTTTCCTGGTTATGTTTCCTTGTTGTACAGTTAGGCTTGCGCACCTTAAGTGCATCAATAAATAAATAAATAAATAAATAAATTTATCACTAAGAAGGAGTTTGTCCAGGCGACTAAACCATGTATGGATGACAGCAGGGAAAGAAGCTAGCCCTGTCGAAGAATACCTTCCTTGACAGACTGAAGCTTGCAACCCTGCTTGCCCTGTTTTCTAATGCCTCGTTAAAACGCACAAGCTTTCTAGATGTGATCTGCAGACTATATCTGCCGCTTCATATAAAATAAGAACTATCATCCCTTGTACTGGTGGACCAAACAGACAGAATATCGTGCTTTCTGAACAAGGCCGTCACTCAGTTGTTGAACAAGGTACCATCCCATTCGACGAACATCAGCCAAATTTTTGAGCACTCACGCAGCACGAGTCTTGAACAAAGCTGTGTTATAGAGTCGTTCGATGTAAGGCCATTGTACACTAACGTGTCTGACAGCAACGCCCTGCAAGCCCTACCGGAGATGCTTGATCAACATGGTAGGAGTACAGTGACATATGGGCTTAGAAATTCTCGGGTTGTGAATCTCATTAAGGAGTGCCTAGAATGTAATGTGTTCAAATGGTTTGGCTCAAATTTTTCCTAGATAAGGAGACTGGCAGCGGGTCAAAGATTGGCACCTGTGTTAGCCATGTGCTTCATGAGCAAGATAGAAGAGGTGATATTGCGCTGTCCCCCTAATGTACTGCCGATACATCGATGACTGCTGTGTCATGACGCCTACACAATCCGAAATGGACAGGTGTTTCAGAATATTGAACCAGCAGTTGCAGTACATAACACTCATAAGAGAGAAGCCTCACGATGGATGAGTACCATATCTGAACATTCAACTGATGATCACAAACGGTGCAGTGGTACCGCAAAGAAAGCAGCAAGAACTTTATGCATGTGCAATCCGCTCGCTCAACTGCGAAGCGTGCGATAGTTCGTAACATTTTTAGAACAGTGCCAAAAGTGCGCAGTGGTAACGATGAGCGACTGGAATCAGTGAAATTAACAGCCGCCACTGCAAGAACTAATGGTTATTTATCGAGACCTAAAAGAAGGCAAAGACCAGCGAACGCGAATGTTTTCAGCTGCTCAGCACGAGGCCAGAATTCCATTATATTTGCCATACATTTCTAATAAAGTAAGCCGCGCATTTAACCAATGTGTAGTGCCTCAATTTGAACACCATGTTGTCTGTGTCAATATACCTGCAGACAATACAAAACGATTAGTCTGTAACAGAGTACGATAAAGTCTGCATTTCAAAAAACTGTGCTGTCTGCCCTTACGGAAAAGTAGGTGGCTGCGAGAAGGCTGGGGTGCCTATTAAATCGAATGCTTTGGTTTGTCATGCCACCTCTATGGGCGAGGCCAGTCAGCCACTCAGCATGCGCGTAAATGAACATCTAGGTAGTAAAAAGCGACAGAGTTTAACCAAGTTTAACCACCTAAAATGAATGATAGAAATGAGCAAGTAACGATAAGTAGCGATCCCAAGCCGTTCATCTCATCATGCGAACTATAATATTGTCTGCTATCTACTATAATATAACTCAGAATGTGTGCGTCCGTCCCTTATATATCCAGAGTTAATATTATCACTCACCCGCTCTGAGTAGTCATTTTTCTTTGGTAAAGTTTAGTTCATTCAAAAGGCTGCATAATTCTGTGATGGCATTGGCCTGCCTGGACATCAACTGACGTAAGCTTAGTTTGTTCTTGCTATAGTTAGATCTGAGATGTTAATAAGAAATCTCCACATTGGAGCGAATGTAGACGCCAAGTTACTCTGCGTCAAATGACGCC
Organism: Oesophagostomum dentatum; assembly: GCA_000797555.1. NCBI lineage: Eukaryota > Metazoa > Nematoda > Chromadorea > Rhabditida > Strongylidae > Oesophagostomum > Oesophagostomum dentatum. The sequence goes on from KN552556.1 coordinate 3,810, forward strand.
AGGATTCGATTTTGGGTCAGCGTAAATTTTTGACAAGATATCTTAGCACATGCGTTTGCGAACTTTTGGGTGGGGGAGGGGGAGCAAGATTTGGGGCTTCAGAGTGGCAGAAGCACATATTTTTACAAAGGACCTCTGTCAACAAAATTTGCAGCATATGTGGTCCGTCGAATGTAGGAGATGAGTATATTCAAGGACTCTGTGTCGCAGCTCATGTATCCACCAAATTATACAGCGCTGGATATGTGTGGAATTTAAGACTTATGTCGTCGGCGAGTCAGCAACTGTAGCGACTTGGGCGAGTGAAGCGATGGCAACTATATATGGATCGTTCTATGCAAAAGGCCTGTAGCGCTGTAAGGAAGTTTTACATCGATGAGCAGGATTCAGATGTGGTTCCTAGATCAGTGCGAAAGATTGTTCAGTAGTTGGATAACCGGTCAATAGCCGATCAGTCAACCTATAAAATAGGTACGATTGTAGAGGGAGGAGGCAGTATGTATTTGCGCCGTTAGGATATCAGAAGGTGCGAGCGAAGCGAGTATACTTCGGACCGAATGAATAATTCGAATGCAAACTCGAATAAATATTCTAATCGAATCATTCGAAAATTCGAATGTTGGGTGATCATGATATTCGAGTAAAATTCGATAGTCGAATTTTCGAAAAAAAAGCAGTTTTCGAATATACTCAATTTTCGAACTCCCAAAAATTGGGTGTTCGAATATATTCAAAAATTCGAATATTTCAAAAACCATTTTCGAAAATATTCAAATTTCGAATATCTTATAAAACCCATTTTCGAACTTATTCAAAAATTCGAATATTCCAAGAACGCCATTTTCGAAAATATTCAAATTTCAAATATTGCGAAAGTACCATATTCAAAATTCAAATTTTCTCAATTTTCGAGAGTTACGAGAGTTATATGAGGTGTTTGTTCACATAAAGCGCAAGACCAATGAAACTGACTCCTTCCAGGGAGTTGCTTTGATCCTCGTCGACGATAAGTTTCTGTGTATCCATTACTGCGCGCAATTTGGGAAGCCAACTTTTGTGATTCAGTTTGTCCAAAGTCATCAATGCGCTGTACTTCAAGCAGTACAACTTCCTCTTTTCATTCTTTTTGCGTTCGATGAAATGACTATGGCTATCAAGCAACGCATTCAAAGAGCCCAAAAGCAGGATGACGTTATCTTGGTGAACATTCATCATACAACATCAGAAAGTAGTTGGTTCGGAACAGAGTCGTGCACATCAGAACACTGTATTGTTTGCCTATATGGAAAGATGGGTGACTGCGGAAAGATATCGTGTACCAACTTGAGTGTTTTAGCTGCGAGCATCCACAGAACGGAAAACATAATCTCGAAGCACACAGTGGAAAGGGTTTTGATGTAGAGTGCACAGTACTTATATATATAAAATCAAAATTAACAGGAGAAGAGCGCTTGAAACGGCGTGGATTTTCACTGTGTGAGCAACTAGTATAAATAACGGATGATCTACTCCGTTTGTATTGTTAATCAGGCTATTGAGATATAAGGCTCGATTCATTGACTCATAATTTGTAGCACCCTCATATAGGGCGGACGTAACGAAGGTTGGTGGAGCATAGATTGACTATGGACCGCTGACCCAGCTATGCTGATTTTAACGCATCGTGCCCTAAACGGAAACAAAACGTTAAGTCGAATAAACGTTCCACCATAACAATCTGGTCCGCAGGACAATAATTTGAAAATGTCAGTTAAATGCTCAGTTTTCTAGAAAAGAGACATAGAGACAATCTACTGAAACTACAACGCAACTATTCCTAACTTATTTTCAGTGGCGCAGCTACTTCTACGCACATGATTCTCTCTGGCTTAGTGGCGAATGCAGGAGAAACTTGTGCATCTTTAGTTTTCGTGTAAGTTTAATGCAGGAAATGAAATCTAAATATCGTTCTTCGTGAAAATACTTCCAGCACAAAACATTGCACTTACAATTAGTGTTACATTCTTGTTCTAGTGCTTTAATTTTTTGTACAATGAGTCTTATGTGGCATAAAATGTCTTCGTTAAGCTTATGGAGTGAACAACATACTAAATCTACAGATTTCTTTCACCGAGTGGGCAAGCTGCACAGATATGAACTCCTGTTTATGTGTTCTTTGGATAAAAATTGTAGCCTGAAAGATTTGAGAACAGTTTCAAGATTGTTCATATATCTCAGTGCAGCCTTTCTCTTTATCCTAAAGATTTTGTTTCTTCAAATAAGAATGGTGGCTTACTCAAGTCCAATATGAGAAGAACTTCAAGTCTTCCAACTTGTGATTTAAAGCCATGGGCAGCACTCACTGTTAGAGGAGACTAAGGTATTGAGAAAAATTTAGCACTAGAATCCAACAGTAAGATTAATTTTCAGCTTTCTTCAGTATTATCAGCAAAATGCAGTCTCACCTGTTTATGATACCAACCGTCGATAACTTTTGTTCAAACGGTTTTCTAGAAATAGTGAGAGTAACCGTCGCAAAAATATTAGGTCGTTCGGAAAGTATCTGCCGAAAACTTTGAAATAGTCCAGATCCAGATTCTCTTCTAGAGCCTTCTGTAAAAATACCATATAAGGATATTATCCAGACGTATGTATTCGCATAATATATCTGGCTCCATCTTCCTTGCATATTTTATTCTAAAACGGATGAACTGTCTACCCATTCGACACGTATTTGTAATTCTTTATGAGCTCGAATCCGGGCACCCCATTGTTGAAGCTTGTCGAAATATATGTCAAGTAGTCGGTCCTGAAAGACCTCCTGAGCGGTCTGTGCTCTAGTTCCAATGCTTCAGGGCCGGAAACGAGAACCTTGAAGATGAGCATCGCTCTGGTCGACTTACTGCGATGCTGTTAAAAGAACTGAAGAAACTGGCGAAACAGGACCCACACGAAGGTATGCGCAAGTTTCTGAACGTGTTCAGCGTCCAGTGGCTATCCTTTTCAAGCTAAAAAATACGCTACCTGATGAAAGTGTTTGGTCACATCAATCGTTAATGATGTGAAATGACTTACCTTCAGGCCTGCGAAGACGGTTTAGTAGCCGAAACGTAAGCAAATAAAAGGTGCCATCATAAGAACCTGTACAGCATACTAAAAAATAAGATAATTTCCCAACAAGTGCTCAGGTTACATGACCAGAGAACCTCTGCATTTCTCTCGAGCAGTTTTTGTTCTCATATTATTTGATGCTTACTGAGTTCCAAACCAAATGTTGATGAATAACACATATGTGGTGTGCTCAATCAGTTGAGGTTTCATTTGCTGAGGTGCGGTAGGTCATCTGACGAACGGAGATAAAAAAAAGAGCATGTGTTTCACCTCATTTAGAGATTGCTGCTAAATCTGGAGCCCATTGTGCAAAGAATCGTCAAAGAAAATTTGCGAGTGTCTATCAAGCATCCACTGGAACAGTTCTCTTTAGAGTTAAACTATTTTACTAGATTCTAGAGAGAGCTTATACCTATTTACCGAGGCCAGCTAAAAACCGCAACTAAAAAACCAGTTGCACAGAAGAATCGTTAGCGATCTACTACAGGGTGTGGAGAAAGCATTGATAGTAAAATAAGCTTCTATTACAACGCCATAGTTACCACTATCATTTTTACTGAGTAACATGAATAAATAAGTAACAATTGGTACTCTATCGGTCGCTTTGGTTCAGTCTCCTTTTGCCCTGATACACTCACAGAGACGACGAGGGAGGGCATCCACGGTGGACCGCAGGTAGTCCGCACCGAGATTGTTCCATTCCGGACGACCGGAACGAGCGTATCAAGGCACTGGATTAGCAGCAACCATTATTGCCTTTAGCCCGAAAAATACTTACCGACAATAGAATATTTCGACTATAAAGAACTGCGGTCGAAAACTTTAAGCCCACTCCAATATTTCGGCTTTTTTGGAAATTCCGAGCAGTTTTTGACCTGCAGCTTCCACATTCGTATGTACCACATGAGAATACCCCATAACGCTGAATACCAGCTTCTTCGCCGCTTGCGCTTTCTACGCCAATTTCTTCAAAAATGACGGTTCTAAAACTTTACGCCTACCGTGGCAAAGTGTTCAGTAATCGTACAAAAACAGCGTCAAATCATAGTATAGGTATGCTTGCATATTCGACAACCCTGTATGGGGGTAAGGTTTTGGAACGCACTATATACACAAAAAAAGATAATTCTCAAACTTTCAAAAAGCACGTGAAAACGTTAAGAAAAAATTATCAATACTTTTTCAGTACCCTGTACATTATGCATTTTATCGTATAGAACTCGTATCGTATAGAACTAAGATTACAACTGCAAATATTGGATGTTTATCCCCATGCACGGACGCAGAACTGAATTTTCGGTTGACTCCAGAATATCACGAGACTTTTTGCTGAAACTTCTGCTTTGGGTGGAAGGGACTAATATGCGCAGGTTGGTGCCAAATGTGCAGAAACTCAGATTTATCGGTACATAGCCTTTAAAGGCAGCATTCGTGGAAAACAAAGTTGTTGAGTTCTCTGCAGAACAGTACACAAGATGTCCTCCTCCAGGGCTTTCACAATTTGGATCGAAAAAATCACCCTACTTTGAGAAAAACTGAGACCATAATCCTGGGGGGGGGGGCTTTGAAATCGGACAACGATATTGCGGTCGAACAAATTCCCCACTTGAAGCTCATTTCAGTACGCTGGTATGTCGTAGTTTGAATCCGCGGTAGCATTATTCAACCAGCAAAAGGATGAGGGGATTAGAACGAAAAATTTTCGAGCAACTTATTATTTGATGAGGCGTTGATATATCAGTTAATTCAAGCCGGCCAAAAATAAACTGACCCGTCCAATTTCGCGCGAATAGCGTTTTGTCGCTGACACTTTTCTCCAGATTACATGGTTTTTCATCGTTTTTTTTTCTTGACGTATTTGTATCATACCCCATCAGAACTGCACGTTAAGCTCAAAAAATTATATACTGGTTTTCCGCGTATGCTGCCTTTAAGATCCATAGCAAGAATAGCGGTTAGGTATGACTGTGATTGCGTGAACCAAAAATTTTCCAGTGAAGTGATTTTTATTCATTTTTTTCTTGTGGTAGTGGTTGTGGTTGTTGACTAGGCCCTGCATTACCACTTTTTTTATCCCATCCGTTTTCCTTTTAGTATTGCGCACTATGGACTCTTTGCCGGTATAAGAGTATCTATCCCTTTCAACTTCTCTGTCACGCTCCCCAAATGTGTGCTTACTCCATTCACTCCTATGTTTATCGTATCGAATTTCATGAAATCAAGCAAAGTTGAACCAGTAGTGACTGCGGGACCAAGCGTTCCAGTGTTCCATAGTGTAGACAACCAGATAGAATTTCGAAACATTTCTATTGCATGGTCATGATTACATCGAAACGAAAAGTTCAGAGTAGAATCATTGCGTATGCATAACCTTTATTTTGATGAGAAATCTATGTAAATCCCTGCAGTGAAATTTCAAAACAGATAATTTTCTGAATCAGCAAGAGCGATGAACGTTTGTTTATACGGATAAAACTGGATGCACAGAAACGAATGTGAATTATTATGTGATTCAGACTAGACTCGTCGTCAAGCGACGTCAAAACTTTGGCAATGAGCTTCTCTCCAGAAAAAAAAGCCCTAGGAAATAAAAGATTAACTGCAGATAACAGATCAACTCTAGAGTTCCAAAAAATTTCTGAACTTTTCAGGGTGTTTATTAAACAGATGATGAGGCCAAAAAAAACGTGGGNNNTTTTTTTTTGCTTGATCAGTACTTCCGTATGGAAGAAGAGATGCCGTGAGGGTGTGCCACTATAGCAAGATCCTATTTTTTTAAATCCATTTTTTGAACTATCCTGCTTCTTTTTGACCAAAGAGAAGTCCCAAATTTCCGTGTTCGAGAAATGTTTGTTGTACATTCACGGATCACTGCGGCCGTGTTAAAAGAAAGCTGAGATTACAAGTTCTAGAGGATAATTGATGCAAAAACACACATTTTAATGCACTAATATGCATAAAGTGAAAGAAGTGTTAGGTTGGAAAGAAAGTAATGAGCCTTTTTACCTACAATTTTTAAACAATTTCTCAAAAACGTACCGGACCTCTGTCAACATTTGGGTAGACACTCGATGCCGGCCTCCCAGAAGGAGAGGGGCTGTCAGTTGAGGTTGATCTGACCTCTCTTCATCATCAAGGGAATACTCTCCTTTCTTGAACCAGTGCTTCACCTTGGCGCAAGACACGGTGCCTTCGTCGTACAATTCCTCGAGTTTGTGGTGAGCTGCCGTTGTGGGGTAGCTGTCGGTTAAGAGAAAAATTTGGAAATGTTGAAGATGAATTTTGTCGGGGACGATGTTAGCCGCCAT
>KN552570.1:0-16726 GCA_000797555.1 Oesophagostomum dentatum
CGGAAGCATTTCAGGGCAATCTTAAAAGCACTGTATAGCGCCCAAATCATTCCTTTTGTGCGTAGAATATCCTCCTTAAAAAGCTTCATATGCTTGGTGCCTCGATTACATCGAAAAATTTTCTTCTAAAAACTTAGTGCACGTATATATTGCAACCTAATACACTGCAATTTGACATATATTGAAGAGAATTTAGCTACTAATCGAACGAATTCCATCGAATGTCCAAATAATCGCACTTTCCGGTTTTTTGAATTGTTCGGGTACTCGAATGATTGAAATTTCGACTTTTCGAATCATTAGGACATTCGAGTTATCGAGTGTTCCGATTTTTCCGAATTATTCGAATAGTCAAATAACCGAGTACTGGAAACTCCCGGAGTATTTAAAATTCGAAGAAAAAACTCTTTTTTTTTAATAATTTCCTGAAAGTAGTTCTAGTTCTCAGGCTTATAAAACTTAGCAGCCCAGCACGAATTGCAAAACGGAATAATGTAATTTTTATCGTTTTTTGGTGTTTTGATCCCTTTGGAGGTTCGGATTTTATCTGGGCTGAAGAGGGCTGAAGCGTAATATGTACGCAGAATATTGCCTAGTTCTAACTTAAGAGAACTTACCAGCTCCAGCACGAATTGCAAAACGGAATAGTGTGACTTTTACCTAATTTTTTTGGTGTTTTGACCTCTTTTGAAAATTTGGAGTTTAATATATATTATATAAATATTTGCTAAAAATTACAGGAACATATAAAGGATAGCAGGATCAGCCGTCCGTTGCGCGAGAAAAAAATTAGAACTAAACCTGGTGCCTAAGGGTTTCACAATATCGATACATAGTTCAACAGAAGCAATATAAAGGAGATATGAGGTTACATAGAATTAGGCACCAAAGCTCACCTGTACTTTAGCGAGCATAGATAATTCGTTTCAGAATGCACAATTTACGAAAGTCACAGATAAAGGTGATCCAGCAGTAGATCATTAAAAGTCTCCTTTTCATCTATTAACAATAAACACAAAGTAGAAGAATTTTGACTTTTTACTATTTGTCTTTTTCAAAATTTGTACTAACATACTTGAGCGTGTACCCGAAGAAGGCAATTTATGTACAGTAGAGACCACATTCTAAGCCACTGATGAATGGACGTTATTGGTTTTAGCAGAATTTAAGGTGATAAGAAGACTTGGCTGACACCCAGAATTCTGGACTCTGAGATTGTTGGCGATCTGCCATACGATGTTTATCGCGTCGGCCGATCCAGTAGAAGGGGTGGAGGAGTACGCCTTTTGACGAAAACCTTTCTAACGTTAGAATCATCGAAACAAGTAAAGAATTGAAAGCTGATCTATTGTCAGTAGAAGTATTTTGTCCTAAAAGAAGTGCATCCTACCGTTTTGCTCTTGTCTACCGACCTCCAAATCTCACTAAACATGATGACGATCAGCTACTAGATTTGCTATGCGATACCGCCTTTAGCTATGACAAATGTGTTATTTTAGGAGATTTTAATCTACAGATGGATTGGGCCAATCCAGCGACTTGTGGTTCTTACTCCCAAAAATTTTTCGAACTCTTTTTTGACTGCGGTTTCATTCAAAACATAAAGTTTCCAACACATTGCAATCACACACTTGATCTAGTCTTTACTTCTAATGCTCGGATAAGAAATATTAGGCCTTTTCTTCCATTCGGATCATCTGATCATTGACCGTGTATTTCGAACTGCCTGCCTCGATCTCTATTCCGATGGTTCCTATGCCTAATTTTGCTGATGTGGATTAAAGTTTGCTTAGCCAGTATTTCGCAAGCGTTGGCTGGCTCAGACTTTTTGACCTATACAGTTCTTGCTCTGAAGTTTATGCTCGGTTTTGCAGAAAAGTTTATGAGGGCCTGGCGTTGTATGTCCCACTTCGCTATCCAAAAGCTCACACAGCCAAGCTCCCTCCACATTTAGAATCCTTATATCGACAAAAACAACGCTTCTTTCAGAAATTACCTCATCCCCGATCTTGCCCCTTGTATAAGAAAGTCTGCGATGACATCACTTTTCATACCAAAAAGTACTTTGCTTATCGAGAAAGACGACTATCATTGAAGGAGTCCTCAAAGCACTTGTATTCATACGTACGTCGCAAAATCAAGAGCGCCCCAATCTTCCCAGTCTTATCGATCCATCGGGTAATTGCTACGTCAAGGATGTGGATAAAGCTAAAGCATTAGCCGCTCATTTTGGTAGCGTATTCTCTCCTCAGTCTGATAATGACTTGCCAGTTATTGTGGGCATACCGGAAAATGTTCACAAATGCTGTGACATGTATTTTCTCCCTTCCGAAATCAAACTTCTTTTAAAGAGAATGAAAGCATCTACAACAGAAACTTTTAATGGGATACCTTCAATTGTTTACAAGAATTGTGCATCTTCCCTGAACTATCCACTAGCCTATATTTTTAACATTTCTGATGTTGGGTGAAGTACCGTCATTGTGGAAAGAAGCGTTAGTTACTGTCATCCCTAAAGCTCCCAGAACCAACCTCGTCACTAACTTCCGCCCTATTAGTTTGCTTCCAGCGCCGGCTAAAATAATGGAAAGACTTATTCGAGATAAACTTCTTTCATGGCTTCAGAAATTTCGTACGTTTCCATTAGAACAGCACGGGTTCATCGAAGGAGCCTCAACTATTACCAACCTTGCGGATAGTATATTCGAGTGGATTTCTGCTGTAAATTAGGGGAAATCGGTTGATGTTATCAATATTGACCTGTCCAAGGCCTTTGACAGGGTATGCCATCCCAAGCTTATTGCTAAGTTGCAGCGTCTAGGTGTGGGCGGTAATCTTCTAAACTGGTTTATTTCTTACCTTCAGAATAGGAAAATGACAGTCAAAATCGGTATGCATTTCTCCGATTTTTGCTCCTGTACTAGCGGTGTCCCGCAAGGTGGGGTTTTGTCCCCACTTTTATTTTTAATTTACACCATTGAGCTTCCTAACTTACTGCAGATTTCTCCATATGTCAAAGTACGTATATACGCAGATGACATCAAAATTTACATTGCATATGACAATAAAGATGTCATAGAGAGACGTTCTGAACTGCAAGCGTCACTTGACAGAGTGTGTGAATGGGCTAAGAAGTGGGATCTACCAATAAATTTCAGCAAATCCTGCGTTTTTCATATAGGCGACTGCCCCCCTTTTGAAGACAGAATGAACAACATAGTCCTTGAATTACGGGGATCTGTTACAGACCTAAGTATTATCGTTACGATAAGCTTACTTTCAACGAACATATAGCTGAAGTTGTACGTAAATCAAATTCTGTAATGTTCCTTCCACTTCGCTACATCCACTCATGCAGTCCTTTCTTCCTTGTTCGTCTTTTCAAATCTTTCGTTATACCCAACCTTGAATATGGGTCACAAATTTGGAACCCTTCAAAAAAGAAATATATACTAAAACTTGAAAAAGTACAGAAGACCTTTACTCGAATTATTTTCAAAAGATCCTCCGTATATGGAAGCATTCCTAACTACAATGAGCGCTTCAGCAAATTGAGTTTAAAACCATTGAAAAACAGGCGCATATAATCCGATTTGATATTTTGCTTTCGAATCTTGCGTAAGGAAACTAAGCTCATACCAAGTAAGTACTGGATATTCAGGCCAGCCAGTGAAAGAAGAGGTGTTTTCGATATTCATTATTCTAGGATAATGCATAAAAGTTACGGACTCATGTTCAACTCTCAGTTCTGCCGCGCGGCCGCTGGTTCCAATTCCTACTGAAAAATGTTTGGAAAACTAAAAATAGCAAAGCTGAAAAAGAACTTGTTGAATTGTGATCTTCAGCAATTATTGGATGATGAAACGTGATACATTCTCTGTTTCAGTTTCTCACTTCGTCTCTCCAAGATTAGAACAAGGATTCTTCTATGATTTCAGATTTTTGCAGTAAACCTGTTTGCCAGCTCCCAGTCTCCTCGTCAAAAAGTCTCCACTGATCATGCAGATTTGTAGATTATCTTTTCTAAATTATTTCTAGTTCGTTTTTTTAAAAGATTTTCTAGGTGAATCGACAGGTCCCCCCCCCCTACCTGTTCGCCCAGGGTCCTAATGAAGGCTTACGTCCAAGAAGGTTAAGTTGGTTATCCAAGCCCTGCAGATTCCCATACATATATAGCGCTCCGATTAGGAAACAGGATCTCGTTAGGGGACAACTCACCCTCCCAAGACGGAGAACGGTCTGATCTTCCGCAAGTATAATGCCCCGATCACCTATTTGTCAACTGCGTTCTCAGTTCACTTCTCTTTTCACTGTGGTTTTTTTTAAATGGTGCACTCTTGGGTATTCTAATAAATAAATAAATAACCTTTCAAAATCAAGGCTGACAACAATGATGTCTATCTACGTTGAGACCTCTGAGAATGAAAAATTGTACCTGCTTGCAGAATATAAATTGTCTAGCAAATACGCCTACCTTTCCGCCAGAAAAAGGTCGCAAGGTTTGATCTGCTTAAAGGGCTCGAATGAGGGTGGCCTTATATTTCTGAAACGCAGTGTAGACCTGGTTACGCCCTGTGTTCCACTGCAGATGGCGCATGAAAAATGAATAATTCACTTGGTGTGTTCCTAAAGCACCACTTTATAATAAACTTCCAAGCCAGCCCGATTCCCCAAGTAGAACTGAAGCTACTTCATTAAGAAATTTTCCTAGAGTCTTCAAAAGATTCAACTGTAACATATTTTTGAGTCAACCGCTTGGCATTTTTGCAGAGAAGTGAAAAATTTACGGAACATTAAGCTGACAGCATTTGAGAGGACCTCTTACTGTGCCTCCTACGATTTTGTGTAGCCTTCGCAATAGGTGCTCATAAAGCGTATTATTTTAAAAAAATCTTTGACAACATTTGTGTGAACTTCTAAAATACTACTACTGGTAAGCGTTATCGATCACTGTGAAATCTTGACATCTTATAACATCTAGCATCTATTAGATTTTATTACTGCATTGATGATCAGTCGTATCGCGCTAGCTACACTACATAACTGTGATGCCTTATTCAAGAACATAGCCGTTGGAGATGATTTCTACTCGACAAGTAAAGACCGCTTTTTTTGGAAGTTATCTGCTATCCAAGACAATTAATTCGAATCCAGAATGGCTTGAACAACATGCGAGCTAATGTTAGAAAAAACATAAACAAGTTGATTTCCGAACAATTTCTACGTTCTTAGCTTCCTTCAGAATTTTCATGAGCGATTCTAACATTTCCACATTCTCGAAACTTCTCCATTTCCTGTTCTATGCGACAACTGGATCTCTTCTTTGATGAGTGTCTCTGAGGTCAACCAACTGTTCCTCTCTTCGTTAGAACTGCCTTGTGTTTGTTTAACCTTCTCATCTGACGTACGTTGCAGTATACAAAAATATTGCCTGTTTATTTTGCTCCTGCTTCGAGAAGCTAGGTTACTCTTGTGCTTTCTTTTGTCATTATCTGATTGATTGCGTTCGTAACTATACGCAACACACGACACCATGTGCGAGTATTACAAGGGCAGTACTTTATCCACAAGTATTTCTAATCACGCATGTTTTCGGAGTTTTTGCGGGAAAAAAACACTGCTCATGCAATACGCATGCATTCTGCTAAATGTTGTTGTCAACTGCATACAATACTACCAAACGCTGTATAAACTTCAGAGATCTAACTAACAAAGGAATAAAGTAATGAAAGAAAACACAAAAAAAACTGAACTTTTCGCTAAAAAAGGAGTTGCCTGAAGTCATCTGACTGGCCTCTCTGCCCCATTTAAACGCTTTAGGTTCGGGGTATACTTCGCGCGATGCGATCAAATCGTGATTGTCGGGTCTACAAATTGAGGTGTATTCACACAAAAACGGCACTTCACTGCTCAAACTGCGCGTGCATTTGATCAGATGGCACGGTTTGGAGTCGTGTGGCATTCTTGTGCGGATATGCCTCAATTTGTGCACCTGGCGCAACGCGATTTCGTCGCGTCGCTCGAAGTATACCCCGGGCCTTAGCGGCGATGATGACGCAGTGCTGTTGTACCAGGCAAAGCGTTCCCTCTTCTAGTTTAGGATGGTAGTTTTACGAATAGATCATCGCAAAACCTCGTCGAAGGGATGCTCAACAATTTCTTCCAATAATTCTCGCTGACTACGGTTATTTTCTGCGTTTCTTTTCTGCATCTGCACCAGTAGAAGTGTCGCGATTGCTATTTCCGTGTTAGAGTTCGCGGGAATTCTTGCTGAGAAGAGTAAAATCCGTTAAAGACGACGACCGTTAGAGAAGCAGTATAACTTCTAAACATTTGACAAAAAATGATAAACTAAAAGGGAAGGGTAAATAGTTGGTGGAACGATAACAGACGGGACCAGTCCGATTCATAGATGCTTGCGCAGCTAGAAAAACCGTAAAGGGCGAAGGGATAAATTTTTGCTACTCGGAGTGATGACATCACAAATCCCGCTTAATTTTCTATGAAAAATGCCAAAAATGAAGCTATCCTTGTACAGAAAAGCAAATTTCAGCTCATATACTTCTCTGTATAAATATGCTACTGATCTCTGTCCCATTTCTTGATACTTTTCACTAAAAAAATTGAGAGCCATTTGCTACGTCATAACTTTGGGTGCACAAAGACTTACGCCTTCTCACTTTAGGGTTTTTCTAGTTATGCCAGCATTTATCGAAAAGCATCTATCGTACTAATCCCGTTAGTATTATTCCACCGACTATTTACCCTTTCCTGCTTATTGTTAGTATGAAAAAAAACAGTGCCGCAAAGAGTAAACACTCACCGAACTTTTGAAGGAGCTCCGAATCCTGGAATCGCCGGAGGAGTGGTTATAAGGCGATCGAAATTTTCGCGGTGGATTAGCATTGGGAAATAGATTCCGACTGAAGCATGTGGAGTGGAAATTGGAGCAAGGAAAGAAAAATATTCATTTTCAACTTTCTTAAACCCCTCTTAGTTCCGCTTAGAAGGTTCCATCACAGTCAAAGTATGATGCATAGTTTGTTACTAAACCACGTATAAAACGGTTCGCTTCAATATTTCTAAACAGAAATAGCGTTGCCAGTTCAACTTTTAAATATTCTGCCGGTCCTCCGACAATTTTTTAAATCTTGTGGAGACACGTCTTGAGTCTTAAAGACCCAGTGTCCATTAAATCACACAGGAAGGTTTTGGAGCTCTATGGATGCTATTCAGTGGCGTCCAAAAGAAGCATGGCAAAGGCAGGCATTCGCGTCGTGTGGATAACAATGCGGGAAAGCTGTGCAGTGCTGCATCTTAAAAGTTCCATTTCGCAGTGGATAGGAAAAGCTGGAGAAGTTCTCGATGCAGCATTTTCGCGCTAATAGTGTGGGTGATAGAAAGAGTCACCTCTCCATAAGGACTGATTTACTAGTGTCTCTACCAACAGATACCGTGAGATTTGTATTTAAAGTATTTATAGCTTTCCTGTCTTGATACGCTGTGTTGTTCCACTATCAGTTATTGGTTCCATCGTTCATTCGTGTCATTGTTTAACGTGCGATCCGTAGCAAAGGACGTAAGCAAATGAAAGGTGGTTTAATTTGGGTGCGAGACTATTCACCGTCAAACGTGCGAGGACCACTCCCTTTCCATTAGTTACGAAACAGCCGCGATTATCAGTGAACGGGGTGACATCAGGGGTAATCTAGAAACCTTGGTGTATTTTATCGGTGTTGCGACCTATGCTTTGGAATTTTGTGGGGGTGGGCGGTACAAGTATAGCTTTCCTTTTAGGTTTTGGCAAGGGCTTTTATTAGAACGGCTAACCTCGTTTCTTGCTTTTCAGTGCAAGAAAAACTACTGATTCTATAAAACCCATTCTTTAACGGAAGATGTTTGGTTTATTCGTAAGCTCATTCGATTTGCATGCTTTGCAACCTCTAGCTGTGATACATAAGCAATGAGGCAGCTCTACTCGTCAGCGATGTTTTTGCGCACACGCGAAATAGCCACGACAATAACAACATAAAAAGACCCGGAAAATAGAGCTTTAAAGGAGATGAAAGTAAAGTTGATGTTCCGAACCGGTGCTTCTACACATTTGTTTGTTCGGAATTGTTTGCTATCTTTTCAGGTACGTTCGGTTAAGCTGAACAGCATATTCATCGATGAGTTCGATATACATCGTCTACATGGTCGCACATATAACTGTTAATATACTAGCCATTTCTATCAATGCTCTACTCATATTCTTGGTAGCTAAGAAAACACCGAAGAGTTTAAAACCATATTCTTTTATTATATTGAACTTTGCTGCATGCGATCTACTTGCAAGTGTCGCAGCTTTACTGGTGCAACAGAGGTGATTTCAGGCTTGTTCTGTTTTTGTTGTCCTCCAAGTGTTTTCATAGATCTACCGTTGCAAATGGCGATAGAAAAGTCCTAGGATAGCAGTTTATTTCATATTTCGTTTTTTTTAATCTTTTCATTTTCTCAACAATTTTTAGCCAACTAACCGCCAATCAACCACTAGCCAGCCACTCTGTAAATCGTGACGACCTTCACCACTCTGACACCACCTGGATGCCTACCTTCCAGGACTTCGCTGGTTGCACATCGAAATCTGCCAGCCCCGATTTGATATCACCTAGATCTCATTAGCTTTATCCTTACGGATGATTTAGGAGCCTGAAGACGAGGGGGACACTGTGAGTGGTACGTAGACCATCCTAGCTGCAGTAGGTGAAGACGTGTGGCGAAAGCAACACGTGGGCGGGTGCTGTCGTAAATGAGGAGTACTCCTACAGCAGTTCTTCTCCCGTTTTCTCGTACTGCAGCAGCGAGCGCTCCGAAGTTCCTACGTGTGATCGTCAGCCGTGACTGTTCGTTCTCCATTCAGCAGCCTCTAGAGGAGGGTATTCTGCGAACCCTACAAGATGCACAGCAAGACCTTTTAAGAATAAGTCGACTCTATGGGTGGATCTTCATCACAACGTAAACAGAAGGCCTTTCGCGTACCTTTTTTGAGAGGAAGTACGAATTTCGTCGCCAGTCATCACCAGTTACCAGGTTAGCCAAAATTTTTCGCCGATGTGGCAAGCACGGCTGGTGGATAGTTATGCGGGTGGTTCGGATAGAGGGAGTCAAATGGTGGAAGATCGAGTTCACTGAGCGAAAAATCCTTTATGTCCAAGAGAAGCGGTAAGATGGCTGCACAAGGTTCTCTACCAATCATCGAATACTGTTACAGAGGTTCAGGTTCTTTAGAAGGTAATCTGCAGCTCTCGATCTTCCTCTTCCTTCAACCCTCCAGGTCTCTGCCTATATTATATTCCTTTTCAAATTGTGCATTCGGCGCGCTCAACATTTTCCTACTTTCTGGAAAGAATTTCACGTCATGTGTACATATGAAAAGGAATGTGCTCTGCTCTTGCCTATTAATGTCGATCCTATTTTCTATTTCAGGGTCTTTCAAGGTATCACACATGGAAAACAAGGCTAGGACGATTTTCGAGTAAAACGGCAGATCGCCGGCTGACTAGAGGATTTTAAATTCGAAACTACTGAAACTTATAAAACCCGTTTTACCTCAAAAACACACACGTTTATTAGTTCTCAAGTTCTCAGGAAAATGACTTGTAATACAGTCTCAGTATCCCAGCTAAAAGTTTGCGTCAGACTCGGTCAACTTATATGGACTTTGACTGAATCATTGAGAAAACCTTGCGAACTACATTATCCTCTTTTTTGTTTGCGATGTTTTGTTCTCATAGAATGTGAGCAGTAGAAAGGATGTTAGTAGTGCTTATACAAAACCGGTGTTTCTCCTGCTGTAACTTTAGTATTCACACGCATTTCAGTTGTACGTATGCGTGTACGAGATTAACAACCATCGTATGTCTCGGGGCCGTCTGGTTCTAGTAAAATTTACAAAAGCAAACTTTCCGAGTGGTCACATTTTGACCAGTCCTCATTCCTTAGTCCAATGGCACGGAGTTTGTCCTCGGATCCTCCACTGAAACTGTCTGAATGAAGCTCCAAGCCTTGTTGTTTTTGTTAACGTTACCCAATGTCTTCTCAGAACCATTTGCGAGACTCCTTCGCACCCGCCTGCAAAGCAATCTGCGCGCTATAGTCAATCATCTCGGTGTGTATTTGAAGCAGCCTCATCATAGCGTTATCACGAGAACACCAGGCCAGCAGTTTTGATAAAAACTTTGCACTGTAATGAACGAAATCATCTGCTGCACAGGGCTGTAGAGTTGAAGCAAATATCGGATTATGCTGAATTGTTCTCAAATTACTGCACCTGACTGTTTGATCCTATAAGCGCTTGAAGGACATCCTCAATTGTTTATATTGCAGTACACTCCCTTGTCATGACAAACTTAGCTGCAACTGCTACTTTGTACTTTGCAGATGCTAGAATTTGCCGTAACCTGGAAGAGTCAAGCCTGAAAGTATTTAACCATAGCAATTCTGCGAGAAAAAAACGAATTAGTATGCTGCTGTATCCCTGTGGCAGAAGAACTCCTCTTGCGTAGTAATACTGAGCAGGTCTGAATTCTTGACGCAACTTGTTCTCTGGCTAGTACGCACAAGCGCAGATCTCCTTGGGGCAGCCCATCTATGTACTGAACTACCAGGTTAACCAACCTTGATTCGAGGTGGTGCAAGTTTTGAAGAGCGTGTACTTATTTCTTTAAAAAAAAGATACTACGGTGAAATTTTCGTGTATTTATTTCTTCATGAAAGGTACCGTAACGAAATTTGCAACATGTGTATCTAGACCCTCTCCACGCATCCAAACCTCTTCTGATATTGCCAGTGTTCAACGCATACACTGGATATTGTGACGTTTAACGGCTGAAACAAGCCTCTGATTATTTTAGAGCCTAATTATACAACAGCTGAGTGTCTCAGGCCGAGTTAAATAGGTTTGGAATGAAAAACAGTTTGTCTTTGTTCAACTTTTTTTGGAAAATTTAGTTTTTACGTATACTCAGGCCAATTTAATTGAAGAGTGGGCAGTGTAATCAGCTGCCTTTCATCACTGTATTCTTGTATTTTTTAGAATTAGAAAGGAAAAGCTAAGCTAATAACTCTACGTTGGCTCAGTGCCCTTTTTTCTTAAGGCCTGAAGGAAGATAGACAAAAACTTTATTTTAGGGTACTTTCCAGCAGATCGAGATTGTACTACTTTTCATATGGCCCCTGCCGGCTTGCAGGACCCTTAGCATGCTTCATTATGTAAGTTTGTTGCTTTTAAACTCAGAGTGCCCTAAGGAGCCTTTGTAATTATTTAAGATATAGCCTTATTTTGGCCTGCCATAAATGCAATCACTGGATCCTACTTTTTTCCTTTTTCTATCGCTACTGTATTCTTTTGAACATTACATTGCAAGCAAAAACTGTGAAGATTATTCTTTTCATTATCGCTGTTCCACCCCTGCTTCAGTTCGTAAGTTTCATGTAGACGAAGTTCACTCTCCTAGAATTTTTACAATCCATATGTCAAGGTTAAGGTTGTATTTTGCCTTTCATTTGATAAAGGACCTAGCATCAAAGCAGAAGTTGAGAGAATATTTGGTTACGATACAAATGCTGAATGTGTAAGTGGTCACGGCAGCATTGCAGTAATCGAATGGCCATCTTCAAGCGTATTATTGTTTTTCGCTGCTTCTTTCATACCTGCTTATGTAATAATTCTAATTCTGAGGTATAAAATTGCAAAGATGTTTCAAGAAGGAGAATGGATGTCGGAGAATACGCGACGCATTCACGAACAGCTTCTCAGGGTAGAGATTCTTCGATGATTACCTACGACTACGCTTTAATGACCTTTTTCAGGCAATCACGTATCAAGCATTTACACCGATATTCTTTATTTTTGCTCTTATAACGTATACTCTGGGATACATGGATATTGTTCATCATCCTGTTCTTGAACATCTAACATATGCACTCTTCGATTTTATGCCATTACTTAATCCACTGGCTTCAACATTCTTTGTTCGTCCCTATCGATCATGGCTAAAACAAGTTACGAACAAAGTAAACGATCTGTTTTAGATTAAATAAAGTCATTAGGCTGTTTTCATGAACTCTTTATACGAGCGCAACATTGTTGAGAAGGTTGTAGGTAGATTGCAAAGCCGAATGTTATTGAAAAATTTGTCAAGAAAAATCATGTACTCTGGATTTTTGTATCAAAGTCACGGGTGAATTACATCTCAAAAAAGTTAATCGTGACGTCGCTCCTTTAAAGGCGGCACTTACGATTTTAAAAAAAAAGCTACTCAAGTCTTTCAGTTCCAGAACAAGAATGAACCTTAAAGATTATGAAAAAAATAGAAAATCAGACCGAAAATGAAATAAAGGAAGTTCTATGAAATTTTTCCAAACGGTTTTTTTCGATAACCTGACGAGACCTCGCGCATATGACCGTTGCCATAAATCGATGGTGATCAGTTGAGTGATGAATATATGATAGTTCCTCGGGCATCGTGACTATACCTGTGAGAATTCTCTGCAAATAAAAGATTTTCTGCTCTTTTATTTTTTTTTCATCGGTTCTTTTAGATTACACTTAAAAATTTTGTTGTGCATAGCAGAAGACTTCTCCTAGGGTTTTCTGGCCTAGGAATTTGTGATCTAATCCGAGCAGAAAAATCGGCCGACGGAGGGCGGGGTTCCGCTGGGAGGGCGTCGGGTAGGCCGCTTTGGAGGAGAATTACTGGAGTTACGGTAACCAGTATCCAGTATACGTTTGAGCTTTTTCACCATTCAATGGAAGCCATACGGTAGTGCAAATTCCAGAAGAAAAGTTTTGTCCATGAGTGTTGCCTTTGAAGGTAGCGTACCAGCAAATTTGGTTCTTGAGTTACTAACGTAGGATTGTAACCAAGGGTCTGTCTCACTCTTCTACCACAGTAACACTATCCAGATCCTGCTGGTCTCGAGAAAACATGAGAAATTCCACTACCTAAATTCCACTGTACGAGAATGACTGAACAAAACACGTCAAAACAAAGCAGAGCAAAGCAATAACCTTTCATTCATCCAGCTTTGACACATCATCCCGGTATATGAACTCGTACGATGGCTACAAAAACATGCCTTTTTAGGACTGGAACAACAAACAGCGATTCTAATGTGGTAGGGACGCTTATGAGATCCAGGGCGACATTCCTACCACAATAACTTATCAACGAAAATTTGGTGGTACTTGTCTTCTGTATTTGAGAGGACTGTCTTTAAGGCCGTTGTGAACTCCCTCTGATGCGATATGCTGGGGTGCGTACCAAGAGGTACCCCACTGACACCCGGCGGGGTGGCAGCAAGAAGCGAAGGTGCTGCTGCGGCACTGGCTGCTGGATTACCCTCATGGTAGCCTTCCTTGTCCGCGTTAACGAAAACCGGGTATATTCATTCAAATACATATTTTGAGCATTTTAAAACCTTAGAAACGTATACGAAAAGGAAACCTCATTATGATACGGAAAAAACAGCAGATTTTTCATTTGGCTGAAAGTATATTAACAGTAAGCATATTATCTACTTTAAGAAGTTGAATTACGAAAGAACTCTGTTAAGCTTCATCGTAGAGGTGGAAGTTATTTCTTTGCTGGAAAATATATCTCGTCGTCGCAAAACTTTTGCTACTGCTGTATTTCTAAATTTTTGTAAAGTGTGGGCCCAGCAGCTGGGCTTGCAGCCACCAGGCGAGGCCAGCAGCCCAGCGCCACGCGAACGCCAGCGGCTGGCAGTAGCAGTGGCTGGCTCCGGGGTACCTCTTGAGCGCCTCCCGATGTGTTGGCACATCATACAGCCTTAAAAGACGGAGAAAGCGGTGCAAAGATAATGCGTTTACCATGAATTGATTCTATCACCAAAAACAATAAAAGTGAAGTTCTAATTCTGAGACTTCTTTGTGAACGAGTGTTATCTGTGGAAATAAGAGACACGGAAGTAAATGCAGGTTCTCTGCGCAGACAAAAGACGTGGCAAAAAAGAGGAGATATAGAAGCAGACGAACGATGTAAAGACGAGTGGTTTAAGCGCCTGGATGAAAGAAGTGTCTTGGTCTAGGAGAAGAACAATCAATCTTGCTAGTAAAATAACTTGCTCATTTAAAGGCAACACCCGTGTAAAAAAGAATTTTGAGGCTTTGGTCGCAATGATAATTTATTTTGCATCTTAAAGCACTGTCGGTTATAGTAACGATCGCGTCGGTAGAAGCGAAGTATGGATATAAGTGGAATAACTTCCAAATTTACCTCAAGGACCTTTACTTTCCGAGGGATCCAAAGGGGACCCTGCCTTGGACCCTCTCCCACCCGCTCAGTTGTCGGCTTATTTTCCCACTACTCAAAGGACTTTCTCCAAATGCGAGGTCCTCGTGTAATAGCGGATCTGCCCTACTGTACGATGTATTTGATTTTACAAGAACCTTTCTGGAACTGCAGGCAAATTGCATCAAATTTGAGCGACTTTAAAGCTTTAACTGTAAGTATCAGGCTTCAACGAAAGGCAATCTTAAACGTGAGGTTCTTCGACGGACTCTTCTCATCGTGAAGAATCGAATGATATGTAACGTGACTATGCTTTATTGGCTGCGAGTTGATATCTCGCAGCCGGGTGTAATCATAACTGGCTTACACCCGTTTCGCTTAAAGGAGGCATAAAATCGGGCCTAAGCCCATTACGATTGCGCCCGGCTGCAAGATCACAGCTCACAGCCGATGAAACATGGCCAACTTGTAAGTCATTCGATTTCCTACGATGAGAGGAGTCCGGATGCTACTTCGCATTTGAGGTCGCTTTTCATAGAAGCCCGATATTTACAGTTAAATCTTAAGAATTGTTCAACTTTGACACAATTTGTTAGCACTTCCAGATTTGATAGGGCAAACCTCCCTCTACTGCGGGAGTATCTCGCATTTGGAGAATGTCCTCTGAGTAGTGGAGAAATGAGGCAGAAAACTTAGTGGGTTCTGCCAGACCACCTTCAGTTACCCATGCCCATCAATACCGGACCTTCACCTTTGGAACCCTTTACGCCCGGGTGTCCCACCCATGAGTATGGATCGACCCATAGACCAACTGATTAAGGATCTCGACGTACTCCACCATTACCGACGCGATCACAGTGATCGCTGCTCAACTGACAATGCGGATACAAAATGAATTATCGTTCTGACGGATCATTCAGATCGCGCGACCCGCATGATAACATCAATAGCTATTATTCTCATTTTCAATCGCCTTTTCCCAAAGCTAGTTTCTGAACTGACGAAGTATGGATAAACTCTAAAGGCAGCCCCACGGAAAAATTCGGTTTCTAATTTTTTTACATCGTTTTTCCAAAACTAGAGTTAGGAAGCATAGGAGCCGAAGTTCATCCAAAAAATATCGAAAACGTGCTTTTCGCGCCTGTTTTAATTACGAGAGTGAGCGAAGTGTTGTCGACAAGCAGTGCGTTGATAACAATCTTAATTTAGACAAACACAACAGGCACATTTTTGACGTTTCCTCAGTAAGTTTTAATTTTCGCTCTTTCTAGTTTCAGCTTTGGAGAACCCGTTTGGCTAGAGTATAAAATCCAAAAACCTCAAAATCGGTTTTCTTCGTGGATGCAGCCTTTACACATAAATTCGTAAGTCCAGGCATCATTTTCTTCCAATTCGTGCCAAAATCTCAAAGAATGAAATTCCACATAAGCTGCCTTTAGTCACTGTAGGATCCCTCATCATATTTCGTGGAGAAGAAGACGCAAATGGACGAAAATCGGGATAATTCGACCACCCGATTTTTTTTCTCGAATAAATGACCGAATAAATTCTCGAAACTTTCGGATAAACCGATACCTAAATAATGCAATTTGTAATGTTTCCGAATGAACGAAGATATAGCAAGTTAGAGCCGAAATTTTCTTCAAACTAACGAATATCGAATATATTGGATTTGAAAATATTCCCAAATGAAGAAAAAAACTGATAAATTTGCCTTGAAATTTTTCTGGAATAACCGAAGAAACCGATTTCGAATCGAAGGAATACGCCATCTTTTAATCGAGTTATTGCTTAAACTTGATGATGAATTTAGTAGAAATTGGAGGAAAAGGATGTCTCGTATTCCAATTTCGCGTATTACGACATGTACCATCCTACATCATATGCAACTCACAAAAGAAGTATGCGCGACGTACAACAAGGCTGTGACGTCACAAACGACGCAGATGAGATCAATGTTTACTCCGGAAATTCCTAAAATTCTCCTAAAATTCTACCTATTGCACATGAAAAGCAAAAGAGGCGATGATTGATCGTATATTCCTCAAGCGAGAACTTAAAGAGGGCCTTAGTGGATGTAAAAAAAACCTGAGGTGGAGAAGCTTTGACGCAGCTTAAAATTTAAGGGTGTATTGACGAAAAAAGTTGCACTCACATTACTGAGTCCTGCAAAATATTTTTTTACCAAAGCTAGTCGTCATAACTTGGTTGGCTTAGTGTAGTAGCGATGTGCTCATCCAGACACCAGCATCCATTCATTTAATTTTTGAACAGAAACTTTAGTTCCGGTAAGTAGTTACGAAACTGCTCCTAGCTCTAAGGAAAGGCATAAATCTAGAGTGTCCGAAACAGATTCAGAAAACGCTTAGAAAATGCTAGAACTCGACTCAGCTCAGAAAACGCTAGACGCCGCGCGGAATTATGCCTAT
>KN552604.1:8803-19030 GCA_000797555.1 Oesophagostomum dentatum
CTTGGTTTCTTGGTCACTTTCAAAAATTTTTCGGACTCATTTTTCGGGTGGGGGGGGGGGTTGGGCCTAATACCGCCATTGACTTGAAGTAAGGTGTGTAGTCCTAGAGAGAAGGCAAATTATGTCTAAGGTTTGTGGTAAATTTTCTAACTTGAAAACTAGCAATGTGACAATTAATACTTTAAAAGTAGTAAATTTTTTTCAGAACAAAAAAAGGCCACTTGCAGGAACTTTTAATGGCATGGGTTACCAGCACTCCATCAGATCAGCTTAAAGTTGAAGTTAGAAGCGATTAATTTTTGGAAGAGACTAGAAACGTTCACTGGTAACCAAAACTGGGTAACGGCTGAAGTTTGAAATCGCTGTTTATTGCTGCCAGAAATCACTATCCTCTTAAGTGACCTCTCGTTTCCGCCGCCTTTCACTGTTTTGCTATTGGGACCATCACGTGAACAAGATTTACTCCAGCCTACAAATTAAGTTAAGCCTTAAAACTTTAAATGCTATTTTTAGGAACTAAAAAATCCAGCAAAACCGCGTCTACAGTGTCAAGGACGGCTGTGGAATTTTCCCCATACAGTGCTACAATATGTTCGGAGACTTGGAGCTTAGTCTGAACACGAGATCAGGCTCGTTCTATTGCTATTCCTAGGTGTTTGTGCTGCCTGTGAAAAAAAAGACTTATCTATGCTCTGATTTCAAAATTTTAAGTGCTCCAGCTGTTCCGAAAATTCCCATAACTGTTTGTTAATTTTTGGAAATTAAAAACCAAAACGAGCGATATACTTTTAGATAATTCTTCACAATTATAATATAATAATTATTATATATGTATAATAACTAATAGTATAACAATTAATATTATATAATAATTCTGCATAGTATAATAATTCTCGTATAATTCTGCACCCCGTATAGTACGCTTTAATACCCAATTACTTGAATAATTCGAATAACTGAGTCACAAATTTCATCACTGCTAGATCTTCTTATTTTGATGAGTTTTTTTGACACTGTGAGGGGAAAACCAAACCGTAAAAATTCTTTTTTTGTAAAGTTTTTCTGACTCTGAGGTATATTTTGCAGCACTATACGTGCTCTTTGCTGCTCGTCCTTTCTAAAAATCAAGCCCTGATTTTACAAATGAATTCTAGCGATATCGTTAATCGAAGATTTTGATAAAAAGTTTTTCCTCAAGAATTTCTTCAAGATTTTGCGGCATACCGTTTCCTGTGCAAACGAAATATGATATTAAGATGGCTCGGCGTCCTTTTGCTTTGAATGCTTCACTCTTAGTTCTTACAGTAACCCTAACTAAACTTCTTCATATTCGTTTTAGGTTTCATGATTTGAGCTAGAAGCTTAGCGTGCGAGTGCGTGGGGAAATCAGAGAAATATGAAACCTTGAAATAAAAAGCCTTCTTGAATTTCGGGAAAATAAAAAATGTCGGGGTATTTTGTTTCGTTTACTCTTTGCTTGGTCATTCAAAATGCGCGCCAGCTTCAGGAAGGGTACTCCCTTTTTTGCTGACTATGGCTAATGAGGCGGGCGGGGCCATGCAGCCAAATGGGTTGTCGCCGTATTCAAACAGGTTAAAACATAGAGAACTAGCGTAATGTCGACACGTTCCTTTCGTTTCGGCAACCTTTGTGCTTTTCAAGTTGCATTGGACTCCCTTTGCCGTCCATAGCATAGCAAGTTAGGCCCCGCCCACCTCATTAGTCATAGTCGAAAAAGAGAATACCTTCTAGAGAAGTTGCTGCTCATTTTTTTGCCTCAGTAGTTTCCGATGTAGAAAAGGACTAGTAGTTATTTCTTCTACAGTGATTTACAGTAAGAAATGCTAGTTTGATTTTTTTAAGAAATATTTTCCTTGCAGAAGAAACACAGACGCTGCGTGCACGTCCACTAGAGATGAGCTCTCTTTCGATCTATGATTATTCCTTATTAATTATTCATGCACCGCCTAATTACGCCCTACCCCGTGTTCGCTATCGCCCTCACCGCTCTCTGTTCCGTCCAACTTTACCCATATCTCCGTCATAATCCTGCAAAATTGGACGTCGGGAGCGCTGCCTCTTTTTCTGGATATGTTTTTCTTTCAAAGTCTGCCGCATCTCGGAGAATTTTCGCTTGAAATTCACGTGTAACGAGATTTAAACAAATTTTGTTAAGTGTGAAAGGGTTGAATATGCGCAAATGAACTCAAGGACGAGTCAAAAAAATTTTGAAGAGTTTTAAACTGGTACTAGTGCCGCTGAAGGGTTAGCTAGGCTTTATATAGGCGGAAATTGTGAGGGAAAAAGCTTTCGGCAGCTAATTTGGCAAATATCTATCTCCGTCTTTCGATATAGAGGACGGTAAATCAGGACCACTTAGGTACTACCTAGAACCCTAGGCTGGTAACTGAATAACTTTAACAAGTATTTAAG
Source organism: Oesophagostomum dentatum (assembly GCA_000797555.1). Lineage (NCBI taxonomy): Eukaryota > Metazoa > Nematoda > Chromadorea > Rhabditida > Strongylidae > Oesophagostomum > Oesophagostomum dentatum. The sequence goes on from KN552604.1 coordinate 11,237, forward strand.
CAGCACCCTAAAAAGCTCCTCAAGAATCTGATTTTCGAGCCGCACTTCAGCCCCGGTCTAACGCATTTATTCAAATCTTCTCACCCAAGCGTTCTCCACGTGCATGCAGATGCACTCAGTGGGAAAATTTTCGCGTGCTCAGCCATCCATGCGGCTTGTAAGCTTCTGAATTAATCGGCTTCTTGTCTTTTTCTTATTAAGTCCATTTCTTCTGCTATACGGTGTAATGAGATCTTTTTGTTGGGAACGAAAGCTCTAGGCGAAGGTTTTTGTTTTGCTGGCTATCTTTAATGGGCTACCTGCCATCCGCTATTCTTCCTTTTTTCAGTTGTTCATAACTCATCCGTTTGTGTCAGCTGTGAATACGGTGGTTTTGTTCATTTATATTTTGGGTTTTTTTGTGGTGAAGCTGTTTTTTTCTGGCAGCTTTTTGGTAAATATTCGGCATAAAAGCTGAAAAAAGCTTTTAAATTGGTTTAGTTAGACATTTTTCTCGCACTGAGACAGTTTTCAGTTAGACTAAACAGGTCATAACAGGTTAAACAGGAATTTTGACATGCAGAACGTGTCTTCACACCTTATCTGCGCAGATTGTGCACTCTCTGACCAGGTTTATGCAGGAATGAACAAGTTGAGCTAGTAACTCGACAGCTTCCTTTTCTCCCTCAAACTCTTATTTTTGCGGACTATGACTAGTGCAAAAATTGAAAAATTTAGGTTCATAATTTTGCTCAGCATCCGTTCAGTTCAGATTAGTAGTGCAGTTGAGGGTAGCCACCGGGCGTATACTTTTTTTGCGGATTACGACTAGTGCTGTGGGCGGGGCCGGGCACCGAAGAGGACGCCGACCTTGTCCAAACAGGTTAAAACATGGAGAACTAGCGTAGTGTTGATCAGCTTGCTTCGTTTCGACACGTTACTTTTATTTTCAGTTGTTTTGCACTCCCGCTTGCCGGATGCCCCGTCCCCTTGAAATGCCTGTCCCCGCCCATCTTACTAATCATAGTCCTCGAAAAAGAGATTATAAGCGACTAGAGGTGGTCCGAAATCCGGAATTTTTTGGCAGTCTTCGAAAAACTTTTGCTTTGCATTTCTAGAATTAACAGAAAAATGAGAGGAGAAGAAAACTCTGCGAGATAAACATGCTGAAATTGCTTAAAATAAGTAAACAGCTTTTGTAACAGGCAAGACTAGGAATAAAAAAAGTGTCAGAGTGAGAGTGTTGTAGGCGAAAATTCTATTTGATCTAGTAAGTCTCACGTTCCGCTTTCCGTAGAAATAGTAATTTTTTAAAAAAACTATTCCAAACAATTCTGCCTTATTTAAGATTTATATAACAACTGCATTTACCTAAGAGGTATAGATATCTTCGTTACAAGAAAGAATATGAGTATGCATCGAATTTAAGGGAAGACAGAAGCTTTGTAAACCACCTTTATCTGATGAACTTAGCTGCTCGAAAACTCAGATAATTTCCCTGCTTTCTGGTGCTTTTTACTTGATTTTTGCGAGCTTGTCAGTTAGGAAAATCTCCTATTCATTGGAAATTGTGACGTCTGGATCTGACAAAGCATGACAATTTTTTTGAATGTCAGAAACTAAGTTCTGTCCATGAATGAAGAAGTTAGGTATTCATGGGCAGTCTAGCTTACTGTATTAAGAGCCTTTTAACTGCTTTAGAGAATAATGCATAACTAGAAAGTCAAGAATATTTCATTCTAAAATTGGTTGACCGTTTTCTTGTCTACCTTCCTACTGAAGCATCCTCCAATCGCATTCTCTTGCTCGAATCAGCCCCGTCTATGGAGAGTAGCTCGTAGAGCGAAATGTATTCAGCGAACCCATGGAGAAATGACGTGGCGGAGCAGAGTACACGGCCAGTTTTTACTCCATAATAATAAAAAAGGCTCCAGCTCCGATTTGCATGCACCACAGCTTCGGCGGAATTTCCTAGAATATGCCAAGAATGAAAAATGCTTCACTAACCTTCTACTTTTTGCATTTGAAGCATGCACACTCCTAGAATTATGCGAGAAAAATAGTGCATTGTTGAATTTGCACGTGATTCTGAACATCTGAAGGAAAAGAAACAGCGATAGAATGCTCGGCTCTGATTTATCGCGGTATTTTTAGTTGTAAACGATTGAAGCTTGAGAGTTGTTCTAGGCGTTATTTATGAGTTCTTGACACGCATGCATTTATAACTGTTTTGGAGATATAGAAATCGTAGACCACATATTTCTAGGCTGTGAAAATGAATGGAAAATTTTCCTGTCTGATGCAAATAAAATTTAATGGAAAACCATGAAATAGATAGGTATCAGCGGGTGTCGAAGTTGAGGTAGGGCAGAGGCATGGATGAAATTTTTGGAAGTGACCTGCTGGTGAGGAAAGAGGTTGAAAAGAGGTCAGAGTTTCAGAAAAATTTTGCCCCTAATTCTAGAATATTGGTTATCTTCAAAGCTGAAAAAGTATTTTTAAGAAATTTTTACAGCCAAGTGAGATTGGCCCCTCACTCTGTAGCGTCCCATGCTTTTCCCTTATCCCGAAAATGCGTTTTCATTTTGCGACCCACTGTACTGTGTTTCTTAGCATAAATAAGACTGTTACTGACGAGAGGGCCAGGCGGGACCCAGGTTCTCAGCCTTGGTGATCCCAATCCGTCTATATTCCATTAACTAGAAGTTCAGAAGTCTAAAAAATCTTGGAATTGCTGCAAAAACGGACAAAGATCAGCTGATTTCTAGCTACCACTATTGATTGATTAGGACCGGTCACTACCGGTCTCCGGTCCATGGTGCTTGTAGTACATAGATATGTCTTGAGATTTTTTTTGCATACCAAAGTATTTGCGTATGGAGCGGTACTCGAAAACACGAGGATATGTTTATTTTGAGAAAAAAAACCACGAACTCTTTGACTAGTGCTGGCTCTTCTTAAAAAGAACGAACTGCAGCTATTAAGTTGGTAGAACAGAAAAGTTTTGATCCTTTTTTGATGCTCAAATTTGGGAATGATTTTTTTCTGGAATTTCTAGAGCAAAAATAGCCGACCTACATTTTTTGAAAGTGCAGATCCTATTCTCTCTCACGTATTTGTTTCGCTTTAGAAAGTAAAGTCATTGATGGATATGAGTGGGCGAATATGCGAGTAGTATGTCTGAGTGGTCAGATTTTTTGCAACAACCCAACTTAATAGAAACATGGATTCAGCTGATTACAACAGCATCTTCTTGGCTGGGAAGGATGTTTCTTCTAACTGCACGGTGTTCCAAAATTCCAAATTTTTATCGGAATTTTTTTGCTGTGGTAGAAACCGTGAAAGTGAAGGGTGGGGTGCTAATTTGCTATTATCTATCAATAACGACCAACAGCTTGAGCCAAACTGACACTATTTAATTCGCAGTCGAAAACGAGCTCTTTTTTTAAAAATTGTATGCTTATATTTTGCAATCTTCAGCACAAAATGTTGAAAAAACCATGGAAGTAGGTATAAAACTAGACCACTTTTAAAGCACTTTTTTAAGTTGAAAGAGTAAGTTAGAAGCTAAAGTATTTTGCTTTTCATGGAGCCAATCTCTTTCTATAAAAACCTTATTCGGTGATTGAACTGGTTTGCGTCTTTGGAAGAAAAGCCTGCTGAAAGTTTATTCATTTTAGCCCTAAAAATTTGAAGATTATCGCCTTTATCTTTTCAAATATTGCAGCTTCTATAGCTGCTTACCAAAACTTTTATTGCTAAGGACTTGCACATTCGAATGATATCCAAGCTGGTTCAAAAGCTCCATTATTAGCAGACTTATAAGTGTTTAAAGTGAGAATTTAGAAGAAGGCTCAAAACTTTTCTATTAACCCAATATTAGGAAGCAGTCGTTTCAGTTAGTATGCTGAAATATTATTACTCCAATAAAAAAGTAGCAATTTCTCTCCTTCATCAGAGAAAAGCCGCTTGAAAAGCTCGCAAGAAGCAGGCGGAACATTTTTGAATGTCTTTTCGATATTGTGTTCAGACATGCCATAGTAAAAATAATACAAAGCTATGAAGACGTGAACAGTTTTATGGCATTGGAGCTAACTAACTATGACACAAAGATATTAGTGTTTTTTTTGTTCAAGAACTTCAACTGACTTGTTGCGCAATTCTTGAAGAGGCTGTTCTCGTTTATTTAATAAAACTGTCCTTAAGTTTTTAAAGAAAAAGCAGTAAAACTCCGAAGAACAGAATCCTAATGTCCACAATGTTTTACGCCGACATGCCTCTTAAAATGCATGGCGTTCGCCGGGCATGCCTACATATCCATCATGGGGCGCCATTTTAAATCTTACGTTCTCGGTGGCTGCTCAGTCAAGAGGCCTCTGGATTTCATGCTTCCTTTTTGGGGCATTCATGTTCCAAACTATCTCTATTGTAGTGCGCCTTCAATGTAATAAAATTGTTTATATAAGATTCAGCCAAAACGGTTAAGAGATTAAATACTAAATAAATATTAAATATAATAATATCAAATATATGTGAATATTCCTGAAAAATCTTTTTGTCCATTCGAGATTCCGCTTAATAATGCTCAGATGCTTTGAAAGTTCTATTTTAGCTAGAATATATGGCTAGGACACAGCTCGACTGCTAAGGCTATGTCCGAGGACCAGCTTATTTGTTTCTAGGCTCTGAAGAAAGCGAATAGCCGAAACCTAAGTAAGTAAAGGAAATATTTTATTGGAATTTCTTAGGGAAACTTGTGCAAGACTAAAGAAAAAGCATTTATGCACATTTGCTGTTTTAAAATAAGCTTGAAGCTAGTATTCCTTAGTAGGTCTTCGTTTTTTTAAAATTTTATCTTTCAAATTTTTAAATTTTAAGTTTCTTTGTGGAATTGCTTGAACTGGTTCGGCCTTTTCTTTATTCTGGTGTATAGTTCAGCTGACTCAAGTTCTCAGGCATAATTTTCAGCCTAGGAATGCCAGCCTTTTTCGAGATGTCGTAAATTTGCAAAAAAAATTTTTGGAGCAAAAAGGCCGTGAGAACACTATAGGTTAATTTTTAGCTGGAGGGATCGCGGTAAGGCGACCAAATATCTCTACACTACTAACTTTGAGTAAATCGCAGTCGTAAATGTGAACAATGTTTAAAAAAAATTCTGGGTAATTTGTATAGAGGTTCGTTTTCTATTACACACGCTGCCAGGAGATGGAAAGGTTCTAATCAGTCTAAGGAAACGGTAGGGAAAAAGTAAGCGCATTTTCTTCTTTGCTCAACCTTTGTTCTATTAACTTATTTTATGTCAAGACAATTTTCCAAGTATCATTCAACCAAACCACAATTTTTCAGCAACCATTACTAGAATCGCGTAGTTCTGACCAGCTGGCAATCTGCCAACTTCCATCTGAGGCAATCTCAGCTCCAGAAATAGCCCAGAGTTCCTTGCGACCATTCTTCAGGTGGAAGGAGGCACTCAGCTGCTTACGCATCCAACTGTTTCCGGTCGTGTATCCGTCCGATGCATGTATTTACATCGCTCGTGTTCAGCCAAGCATATTCTAGAAATTCAGCCTAGAACAGAGGTGTGTCAGTGTCTCTTCGGCTTTTCTAGCAGCAGACTTGTCAGTTGCATTCGCTTTAGCTAAAATGAATGTGCAAGTTTTTCATTAAGCGATGTGCATCCAAGTGACAGCTGAGCAGACGTTCCAGAAGCGGGGGGAGGAGCTTCACTACTTCTCATTTATTAGCTGAAGAAGCCACTATATTCACTCACAGTCGTAATTGAGATCCTTAGGTGTAGGGTGTGCATGTACTCCTGAAAAGGTCTCTGTCTACTGACACTGTTGGCATGTCTGCTTAATTTGTCTTTGAAAAGGTGCTCACCTCAGTTTTCTGAACTCTGCCTCGTCTCCGCAGTGCCATAGCGCTTCTCTTTTTCCACAGAAACGGCTGTAGCTCGAAAAAAAACTTATTAGAGTCCGTTTGCAGCTTAATAATTCTGCTAGAAACTATGCCATTGTGTTTTGCTCGGAAAAGAAGATAGTTTATTAGTCAGTAGCTATTATCTATGGATTTTTTCTTATTATTTTTGATTCCGCCGATGATTTTCTGCGTGAAAAAACTACACTAAGGCTATATCTCTTAGTTATTCCTGCTGTGAACTAAGTCGCAGATTCAAATTTGCACAAATTCGAAGTGCCTTCATAGTAATAGTAGCTTGAAATATAGTCGAGTTGATCAGTCGATGTAAAGTTGTAAGATGTGCAATGACAGAAATCATTAGCCATGGCCCAAAATTCCACTCAAGACCTGTTTTTGACAGTAACCACTAACCGTCAGTTTGCTCTACAGCTAATTTAGAGGCGCGTTTTTTGTCTGATTTGTGTAACTACACCAAGCACAACTTTGCACAGACTGGTCAACTCGACTACACATATATTTCTCACAAAAATTAGGGACTAGATGTGGTGTAGACCTAAGATTTCTAGCTTATTAACTATGGTCAAAATCCACTTTCCTGGTTTTCAGTCTGTCTTGCTGTTATTGTTTTATTATTATCACTTAAAATTCACCTTCAATATTACTGAAATTTAAGGGAAGTCTTCTTCAAAGGCACATTTGCTCAGGAATTTCTCGAATCTTCTGCAGAATGATTGACTTATGTTATCTTAGAAACAAAATAAAAAACTCAAAAACTTGGCTACTTTGAAGATTTTTTACTTAAAGGCAGCATCCACTCTCAGAACGCCTTCTGAGATCTCGATGGATTCCGAAAGACGAACTCAACAATGGACTAAGATTCAAATTTCTCGGCTCAGAACTCATTCCTGACCGAGAAATTCGCTCCAGTAGGCTCGTCAGCAATTTCGTGGACGAGTTTTTCACTTCATCGCCCTTTTTCTTTTGGAGCCTTCTACCGTCTCAGTTGCGAGGGCATGGAAAGCTTGTACAACTCTACTCATACCAAATGGTTGTAGCGCTTTAACTACTGTGGAAAATAAAGTGACAAGACAACTCGTCCCCACATCCTTCGTAGCTAGTCGACCGAGGACCCGACATTTCGATCGTTTTCTCCACAACGAGCAGCTTACCGGTGCTCTCACTTTGGATTTTGGCTGTTCTGTCGTCGAGGCTTCATAAACTGCATGAATCTCGAAATCCCTTTTTTAGCGTGGCTGCTGCCTTTAAATCTTTTCTTCTCCAATTTTTACCCCTTCTTCACGCCTTTTCTAAAGCTAAGTTCGTTATTATAGTCCGGAAACAAAGGAAAAGGTCTACGAGCTATATGGATTTGGCTTCCCCATGCTCGAAAAGAGTTACCAGAAGAGGAATTTGCATTGTTCCATAGCTATATGTAGAGGGATTTTTCGAAATTTGTCCCTCGTTCGTAAGAAACTTTGAAGAAACTTTCAGAACTGTAGCCGACAAACAGCGACTGCTATGAAATGCAAATTACTATGCCTTCTCACCGTCTTTTTCACCTCTGCTAGGGAAAAAACTCCAACGAATTGGTTTACAGAGGCAAATTTCCCTTTAGGGCTTTAAAAACTATAGTTTAGCCGATGTGTACGCTGTAGTTTAAAGGTTAAAACAAACCTTACATCGAGCAGCAAAAAAAGAAGTAGACGCTATCTGATTTCCTCCTGTAACGCAAACAGATTCTTTTACCTATTAGAACTAGTGCTATTTTGATGTACTTACCTTACCCACAAATCCTACAACTAACACAGCTTAAACCCCCTTAACAACCATCGTCTTTACGGCAGGCAGTGGGCAGTTGATCCTCAAAATCTACAAATATCTTCAATTTATCTGAAC